>JAQGAD010003534.1:0-10095 GCA_034696625.1 Isotomurus palustris
TATTGAATGGTCATGAAAACAAAAGATAGCAGGACATTGCTGAACCATGACTTTTATCGATACGAAGTCAACTACTGCTGACTGCTCCAGTAAACAATATTGCAAAGCCTTTAAAGGTCAGAACTGCATCAAAATGCTATATAACATCCTTCCATCCTCCCTACTACTGCAATAAATACATTTACATCAAATTAAGCTAGCACTGATGTTTTTTAATTTACGTAATTCATTTCTATCATTACTTTATTCCAAGGATTTTCTTATCATCATCAATAAGGAAGTGAATTACGCGTCAACCTATTCCACTGATGTTTACTTTCTCCAAAACGAAGACTCCACTTAAGAAATTGAAATTGCATTCATCGATTGAACTTGTTAAGCAAGTTTCATGAGACCTCTCGAAATCATAAGAGTACAATATGGCTCACAACTTTCTCCCATAAAAAGTAATTCACAATGATTTCCTTTTCATTTTACATTACTTATTAATTATAATCTAGTACCATGTTTTACCGAGTTTACTCTAATGATTTAATTTCCTGCTTTGCATTCTCAATGCTTGATAATACTGTATTTTACTCTCTAACACTATAGCACGCAAAATATTCATTAGACTACACCCTTAATTACACTATTTCAAGTTGTAATACACTTTGAATCGTTCTAATAAATCATCATGATGATGATTACACAATTTCCCTAATGCTGGTCTATTTTAATCCTTGTATACAATATCTGAAGATGTGAAGTTGCTGAAACCGAATCCTTTATACGCTCCGCAGATTACGTTGAATAAAATTACCCTCAACCTCACCTTACACGATAATAAATTACATTATTTATTCGACCTCCAAGTGAGGTTAAGGATTAATGGGAAACACAGGATTGCTTTCATCACTTGAAAAAGTTGATAATTCACAAAGACTTGATTTACGAGAGATGTCAAGACTCCCTGGGGAGAGGAAAACTATCGTAATCGATACTCCGACATATTGATGAGGGTGCAAAAAATATACCCATAAATTACAAAAACTTTACACAGAAACAAACACGTCTTTCATTTTTAAATGCCCTGCATACGAGATACGAGCATACCAAAAAGCAAAACCACTTTTCGCCTGCAAATTAAGTTTCTAAATTATCGAGCTACCGCCATCAGGTTAAATATAGAGAAGGTTCTTTAGCAAATGTTTTCATCTTTGAGGGAGTTCTCGTGATAGTGAGTGCTTATAAATTGTCCGTGTGACGCATCTAAAAAGTGAAACACATAATTTAATCAGGATTACTTCATTGAATGAGAGAGGAAGGATGTTGAATGTGAATGTGCGAGGAAAGCACTTCTCTACATTCTAGACTCAATCTCTGAATACAGGCAGTCATGTAGTCGTTCTGACTTCAGACTTTCCAAGTTGATGACCATATGCAGTCAACTTCAACACTCCTTCATAGCGAAATATTCATGCGAAGCAACGTGAAACGGAAGAACGAAAAGATGTGGAGATGACTGATTATAAAAACCTTCACTTCTATCTTAAAAAAGTATCTTTACATTTACAGAGCATATAGCGAAAGGTTGAACAGTGTGAATCCCATTTTTGACGGCTTCCTTCTTTAATTCAATAACTTTGAACATTTTGTCATAAATGTCATTTAAATATAGACCTTTGCTTGGCTTCCACTCTCAAATCTCTTGGAAGATCGGATGGGAAATCACATTCAGTCTCGGAGGAATACATCCACTCAAGGACACCAAAGACGATTAGACGTAACATAAATAATCCAAACTTGCTTATAACAGAGAATTCATTTAGACAAAATGAAAAGTATTTAAATGGAGCGAGTGATTAATAATTCAGTCATTTTATCAATTCAATCCTAAAAAATTCCAAGTCATAAAATCAAAAGTACTTAATAGATTTGTGGGATCTTATGAATATTTAAAAAAAACGATTAGATTTATCCGTCCTTCTGAAAGTTAATTTACGGCAACAGTTTAAAGAAATTATATTTAAATCGTGGATAATCATTTTTTCATTATTGGCTACTGGAGGAATTTCCAAATAAAACTTATTTTTAGTTTATTTCAACCTGAGCGAGTTATTCAACATAAAAACTTATTGAAATCGTCGAAAACTGACAACTGAGTGAGCAAAAGATATGAGACTGATGGTTACACTTTCTGTGGAGTATTTAGAGACTCTGAGGAATTCATCTAAACATCGGCATTTCAGTTTGAAGACATACCGACGTCGTCTAATCTCACAGAGGCTTTAGTTTACATCTCGAGATGAGAGTCAAAGGATGTTTAGTAAACTAATTGAGATTATGCCTTTGAGCAAAAGTATCACAACGACGAGAGGAAGATCAATAAGACTTCTTAAAGTTTCTCCACTCGTCCGATGAATCTTCCCAAGCTCTGCTGAGACACTAACCAGCATCCTAAACAGGTCTTCTCGTCTTGTTGGGTATTCCTTCTTGGGTTCCAGAAGAGTCCCAGTGTCCCATCACATTCACATAAATATACACGGCCCATTACAACTCCCACAGACATAAAGACACACACACACACACACATTCCCTACTTTCTTATAAGTCGATGAAATCTTCATGGTCAAGTCGAGTAAAAGTAAACTAGTAAACCATTAGTCTCTCTCACTCCTCTTGGCTCTCTCTCATCGCCATTTATTAAATGAACTAAACTTATCCATGCGAACACCTATTTACTCTTCAAACTCACAAAATGTTCACATAAAAGTATAAAAGTACAAAAGTCTTTTTGTTCACGGCTGTCGCAGCCACTCCTCCATCCTCCCCGCACTTCTCAAAGACTCCCCCATCCATTCTACTACAACATACATCGAATATCTCAGTTCACAGGAGAAGTTCCCTTTTGTTCGAGTGATCTCATTCCCTCAGTCTTCGAGTCTTCTTCAAGCACGATGAGCTATTGTCACGGGAAAATAATAAATGTATTCATAGTTCTAAACTTCTAAGCTGTCAATAGACGTATCACAATAGACTACTTTTGTACCTACACGCAGATCTATTCTACTACAACCTATTATATTTATTGACGTTTCGCAAAATCCCTGTGCTTTCTACAGTTGTTTTCCAGAAGACGAATTTTAGAAATACACGAACACGGATGCAGTCAGCGATACAAAATTCGTACACTTTCTTTCTCCTTCCTTTATTTCCTTATGGCCAGTCAATTTGCAAAATGATTTCTAATACACGTAGAATCTAAATACGGGATGATAGCATCGATTTCCCTCATGCATATTTACTAGAAAACGCTGATTTTATTGTCTCTTGTCTGTACGTCCTCACGTCTTCATTTATTCCTGCTCAGACACGACTAGCCAAACAACAAGAATGGCACCCTTATTTTCAGGCTCCTCTTGAATGATAAGCTGTCGCCTTCGATTGAGCTGTCAGGAGAATGAAGTGCTCAAAGAGTAAGTTTTAAAACGCATCTTTTCTCCTGCTCAAGAAGGGATCTAAAAGTTGTATAAGAAAGATTCCGAGGATTCGGGAATCACAACACGGCTCCGCCTTGACTGTAGAAACCTTGTTGAAAAATCCAAAAGTTTATCCCCGTCTCTCTGTACACTACAGCCAACCCAAACTAAATGGGATGCATGAATTCGAAGGGCTCGAGGGTTCCCCGATGGTGCGACGAAAAATGATACAAATGGCATAGCAAATCAGAGTGGGTTGTGAATGGATGATGGAGTCACGGTGAAGTTGGCGAGTGGCTGAGGAATCACGTTATTGCTCAAGAGAACTGGAGAGCTGGAGAGCTGGAGAGAAAGAAAGGCTGGAGAAAGCAGAAGACCCTACTTGGGTTTCCCGAGCAGCCTCTCAGTCTCGAACTCTCAGTCGACACAGACACACCTAAACTCATATCAACTTCCTCATGTTTCTCAGTTCACACAATCTCTCTCTCTCTCTCTCAACAGAGATTACACAAGTCTCGCAAAAACTCATCAACTCATCTTTGATCTCCATAAGAGTCTTGGCCAACACCACACTACTACCCATCCACTGCTGACTTTATCTTTAAATATTTATCAAACACTCTCTCCCCTTTTTCCTCTATAGTTAGTTCTCGAAACAGTTCTTGACTACACAGACATTTCTGCAACTGAAGCATTCAAATTGAGTTGGAATTCAAGGTGCTTTTTACATGTAAACCTGATACGATACGAAGTACCTGGAACTTGGAATAGCATAAATATATATAGAAGTTAGAACGGCTTTCTTTACAAAGTCTTGTGAGAAACTGTGTGGGACGGAAACTTTCTACATCGCTTTAGAAAAAAACAGGTTTATTATTTATTGCAAATTTTAGTAGAGTAAATTGGATAGTTGTTAGTCTACTAACAATTTAAGTATTAGGAGAAAGTAAGAATCATTCATTGAAGAGATCATTTGTGTGTGTGTGTGTCAGGTTACCCTCATTTCACTCACTCGTCCCTTCACCAACTACTAAAAGACTGCTGTACGTCAAAGTTGACAGGTAATCGAAGAGGGATTATGTCTGACTGTAAGCTTGTTGTTCATTTGTAACAGTGTATGGTAAATGAGGCCCTGGAGTGGCACAATTAGGGAGAAGGGATATATATTATATATTCATCCTGTATATTTCAGCCACATTGGGCACTCTCCACTTAACATCTCAACTTCAGAGTCCCACTCAACACTCAAGTACAGAAAATATAGACATCCTGTCATTCCAGTTGCATCACCATCACCATCATCATTGCTGAATCCCAGGTGAGTATTTGAGAATATGCTGTTTCGCATACTATTCGTGTCATTACCTTTTCACCGTGCTTAAGTCTATTCCACGGTTCATTTCACATCAAAGCTGGTAAAGTCGCTACAAAATACCAAGTTCCCTTTCATTTATTCAAGCCGAGCATAAGTGTACAACATAAAAGAGAGATTTGATGTGAAACACTCGGGAGGTATTTAATTTAAAATTCTCAGCTCCTCCATAAAAGAATTGTGGACAGTGTAGACATGTTTCCTTCGTTTGATTGCTTACATTTTCTTCTGGGCTCAAAACTATCTCTCTCCTCGTTCTTTAGAGAAGTTTTTACGATTCTTGGTAGTCCACACTATCAGCCTTTGGCTTCAATAAGGGACTGTCAATTAAATTTCTACTCAACCAGGCTCTTCCACAACTGAGACACTGAGTCACAGTGTAAATGAACTCCGAGAAATATCGTACTTTCACTTTCCAAGTAAGGTGAAGGAAGGACATAGCACAAAGCGAATTGGTATTATACACGCCTCAATTTTCGGAGAGATTCATGGAATCACTAATTACGACTTCCTTTCATTTATCAGTCAGGATTTGCTTTCACTAAAAGTACCAACCTCGATACATCCAACGTGTGAAACACTAAAAGAGAATAAAACCTCCACATCGTTTCATTATAACATTGAAAGTATCTGAGAATCCGAGCACATCTTCCAGATATTCCAGGAAACAAAAAGTAGTGTGTGCAAAGTCTGAATGAGGAGACAGCAGGAGAGTCTCATTTTTCATTTAGGACATCCCATGATTTGTTTGCATTCTCAGTATCTCATCTTCCCTGTGTGAAATTTCTTTCCTTCTCGTTTGGGTCTTCTGCTACGGGCAATATATATCTCAATCCAAACTTAACTGGCGAGTGTGCAAATAAGTCAAAAGGTTGAGTGTGTATTTACGAGGAAATATGAGCAACAAGGAAAAAAAGATATTAAAGATGGTTAGAGGAATCAAGTGCCTTTTGGCTTTTACCCTGTGTGTCATGTCATCAATAATGCACAAGCACCTAACTGTACACTAACTGCCAAATAGGAGAACAGTTCTTTTTGGCGAAATGAAAGACACACGGCCGTCAGTTCTCTGTGCTTTCTCCGTATTTATCTTACTTTCTCACTTGACGTCTTCCCCCCTGACTTTCTCCTTTCTTCACGGGCAAAAGTTATTTCCTCCAAGTTTAAAAATGTTTTTTACACTGGGCGCAATACAAACGAGTTTTATGCAACGGAGGAAATGAACCACCTTTTTCTTGCCCTCTCACACACAAACCGAACAGAGGAGACTCCCACTTGAGAAAACTTTTCTTCTGACATTTTGCCATTTTCGATGAAATAGGCTCTCCAGTCAATTTTTCAACGATTTATTGCACACTCCATCCAGCTTTCCAGGCTCTCGATCTCCTCTTCCTCTCAAGGCTCGGGCTTTATTTCCTTTGTACAATTTAGTTTCGCAAGATTTGTTTAGCTTCTCTTTCAATATCCGGTTCGCTTTTAATAAAATCTTCAATTCAGATCCTCTCCAGCATTTTTTACGAGGAATATTTTTTGCAATTAGTAAGTCTTTCGATGTGAAAAAGTCTCAATCTTTGAGTTTTTATTCTCTAAAGCAAAAAAAGAGTATGATGCCAGGTATACACTTTCCTAATATCCGGTATAGCCCTTCATTTCGTGATGATTATAGTCAAAGGAAATTGTCACAGGAGAAAACTGCGAAACTTAAGAAAGCTCTCGTCTTTCTTCTTTCTCTCTTCAAGCTCAAAGTACGTGAGAAAATTAATTTTTGCTTCAAGTCCTTGGCACGTGACGTTACTTCTCCATTCTTACGACACATTCCACCACCCACTTACATATTACTTGCATACATCCGAGTGAACACTATTTATACGAGGATTAAGATTTCGAGGATTCACCAGACTGTTCCAATATTTGAGTATTCCTCGTTCCACAGGAAACGACTTCCGGAGAATCTGCTGCTCCCATTTGTTTCCAAATTCACATTTCACATCTGGTTCAGCCCATTGCACCAAATTCACTGCTGCTTTCTGCATAAAACCAACCTCCGGGCTTCAAAGAAACCAGATATTGTAACATGCATGCAACGACTCTTATACCCTTGCTAATGGTTTCCTTAATTGTACACTATTGAGTAGTAGCAGTGCATAAAGTAGCTTTATAATTATGGCACATCCAAAGCTCTGACACGACATTTGAGCATTCTGAGCAACCTGCATTCGCCGTATTTACGCCCAACCTTTAAGACACACAGAGCAAAGAAGGTGCGGTGGAGCTGTGGCTTTCTCCACTAATCCAATTCTAACAACAACTCTTCATTGCCACGAAGTAAATGAGCCGTAACTCTAATCTACGCTCTTCACTAGACAGTTTTTACTGTTCCGTCTCTTCCATAAGTTATTCTTGGTCTAATCCGACAGTACTTCTCCGTTCTTCGTGACTTTCATCTCCTCTTGCAAAAAAAACACAGAAATCTACAAGTCATAAGCTTACAGCAGCCTTCTACGTTCTACGCCTTATTCAAATTATTTGCGGTATATTTGGCAGGGTTATTTACTTCATGAAGCTGAGCTGTCCTTGATTCTTCCTTCATTGAACAAGTGAATTTCAGATGAGACTAAGAGAAGTGGGTGGATGTGGATAACGTAGATCGAGTTACGCTTTCTTCCTTGTTTAATCAATTTCCTGCTCGCCATTGTTCTCTCTATATTTTCCATCCTCTATTGAATGAAAGCTCCTCTTCTTTGAGATTAATAATCCCAAATAAGGAAGACAACAGGATGGAGAAATGACGAGATTTCTGTTGTCTTCTCGTAGCACAAAACAGCCAAACACCCAACTACCATTATCTTCCATTACTGAAGCTTTCTAGAAGTCATGTAAGCATGAAGAAATGGGGATCTTAAGATGTTGAAGGAAACAAGGAGGTTGCATGAAAGTCTTAATCATGATGAGCTGTACACAATACACATAGAGGAGAAAGGGAAAAACAAGGAATTCAATTTGTAGCTTTAAAAGGAAACTCTGTACACAATGGCTGAGGAGGTGGATCATTTATCTCTTTGGCAGTGAAAGCAATCCTCCCTTTAATGAGTCCTGTGCCAAGAGATCAATCTCTCAGTAGTAGGCGTGTGGGACTTTGGCCTTAGATCCATTTTTAAACTATATAATGTGTGTGTTACCACATGTGGGTGAGTGTGTGTGTGTGCGTCTGTGTGGGCTGCTGTTGAAGATAAGGTTTCCCATTTCTCCGAAACAGAAATCTATATCCTTTGTATTCCTTATCCTTAAACGTAAAGTACCAAAATTCAAGGCAATACTTAACCACACACACAATAAAACTTCTTGACTTCACGGACTTAAGGTGCACAGAGATTGAGTGCCTTGTTTGTATTTAGGTCACAGACGCAACGATATGAATAATACCAAGAAGTTTACAGTTTACAATATTTGGTGGCATACTTTAGGGTCCTTTGAAACTGTAGCGAATAGTTTCTCCCAACAGGCTTAATGAAATTAATCAGGTTTCCGCAGCACTTGAGAATAGTTAGACAAAAGTACAATGCGCTGTGAGTTCAGTTAACCGTGAAGGAATGAAGTTAAAGTTATGTGGAATTGGGGAATGGTGATGGGTGGAGTGGGATGAAGGAGGAAGAGAGAAAGTTGTCATAATTCTGTGAGATAGGGATGTGTGGGTACAAAAGACTTGTCAGATGTAAAGCAAGAGTGACAGTGACAGGTTGACAGAAGAGGGAGTAGATTATTACGACTAAGCGAGAATATATACCTCCTTCTGAATTCATGTTACAAAGTAAATCCGTGTTGCACCCAAAAGACCTTAAATGATCGCCATGATTCACCAACGACCAACGTCTCCTCATCATCTTTCTCTGCTTTCTTCTCGAATCTCTCCTGTCTTGATTCTCAGAAATTTCCATGCTTCTAATGGTCCTTAATAATTCCCATACAAATTCGTATGTCGTAAAAGAAGTCCTTTCTGCGTGGTCTCTTGATTCACAAGACTTCATTGTTGAGACGAGTCCTTCAGCTTTAGCAGTGAAATAAAAGCTCCGTAGAATTGATGAAGATGAAAAGCATCAAATTGCAAATAGAAAGTCGTATTGTTATTTATCCCCGTGGTCTGTCTCTCCCATATGGAGACATTCTCTAGAGAAGAAGAACCCACTTCCATTTCCACCCTTTGTTTACTCAAAATACGACTCTCTTCGATTAGAATGGAAACGTAGCACACTAAATATAACGGGAGGCTGGAAGTGGAAAGCGGTGAAGTCGGGAGTGGTGAGCCTCCATACGCCTGGAAATTGGCAGAGAAATGTTTGCAAGCAATAAAAGCGAATCCGAGGTCATAAAGTGTTTTATCTCGTTTCCATTTCATTTGTTGCTGGAGCAAATAATTGTGTCTAAGGAGGAAAGGGATCTAAAGATGCAGGAGCAGCTTTGGTTGGTGATGGTGGGAGTGTTTAAGCCCGGTTGGTTTCCGACTATTTCATTGCAATCGCAAGAGAGAGAGAGAGAGAGAAGGAAGAAGAAGGGAAGGAAATCTAACTCCATTTGGGCAACTTATGACCTTCCCTTTTGTCCCAAGGGAAAGGAAGTTTTAGCAAGTTTAGTGGAAAGCCTCCTCACCTCTTTCTCACACATTCAGTCACTCAGCCTGAACTGTCTACGTCTACGCTAACTCTCTAAAAGATACAATCTCACACTTCCATTAAGATGACTCGTTTTAATCCACCAGCACAAAGGACCATCAGATATCACACATCTCTCGCTTTCACCACCACATCACATCACAGTTAGAATGGAGACTGGAGGATGCTGGGCACACGAGAGACTAACACCACAGGACCAATCTCTCAACTACATTCTAGAATCTAACCCACACGATGCACTCCCCCTGCATACACAACAATACTCTCAACTCAAAATACATTCTCTGTGTGATATTACTTAAAGCGTTCATCTATTATGGAATGTAGAACTGTAGAAGTGCTGCTGGTGTATTACGTCACGAGATTCGTCCCATTTTCGCAAAACACCCTCCTGGGGTGGATAAAACGCTCCTTCGGGCCTTTACTTCTTTTTTACTTTTTACCATGTTTTACCATTTTACCATTTTGCCCAGAGAGAAAGTACGAATTTAAGGTTAAAGTTGCAAACTCGTGGTTTGTTTGGGCAGAAATTGTCGTGAGTGTATGTGAATGTGAGTGGGACACTTGGGATGGAAATTTTATGCTTCCTTTCTCT
>JAQGAD010003535.1:0-10094 GCA_034696625.1 Isotomurus palustris
CTGAAGAGCTTGAATATCCACAACTAATCTTCTGTTATCTTCAACTTTAGCATTTTCATGCACAACCGTCTGTGATTTCCGACCTGTTGACAAGCCCTTCTTCTTTTTTACTTGTATATAGCGATTCTTTCGTGCTTTGGATGTCAGGACCTTGGTGTACTTTCTCTTGTTAGCCATCTTCGCAAAGTTACTCCGTTTGCGTCTCTGAAAATAAAAAATGAGAGACAGTGTGAGCGAAAAAACTGAGTGCATTATATTTATACATCTATTAGTAGAATTAGTTAGGTCAACCTCTGTCAAGAACTGCGATGATGCTGTCCGCGTAGGCTCCAAATATTCTCTCTTTGAGAACGGTCACGTTTCCTCCAACTCGTTACTTTCCGATGTGGCAAAAGTCGATTGACCTGACACCAATTTCCTGTGACACGAGAATCTCAACAGCGTTTGGTAGTATGCCTAAGACAGACTCATCTGATGACGACAATCGAATCTTGGTCTCTGTTAAAACATAGAAGGGAAAGTGTGAGAGAATGATGTTTAGAATTGTAAAAGCATTTGTTTAGCTCTTCCGATTACCGTGTTACTTACTTGGTTACTACGTAGAAATCCAAACTGCTTCACCAAAAAGTTCCATGTGGGGTGGACGTATGTGCTGCAGACGGGAAAGTGGTACTACTTTATCCAAAAATGTCTTGTGCAGATGGTATGACCCCCTTTTCCCAGTGAAATCTTGCTGAGAAAGAAGTTGTGGGGAGAAAGCTGGAATGTGTGCTGCGGGTGAAATCAATATTTTGCCTCTGCAGCATTCAAAAGGAAATTGAGGTGTCATGAGAGGGGTCATACCCACTGCAGTGTGATTGTAGGGGTGCAATGAGACTAAAGATAAGTAGAAGTTCGCACGTCACCCCTGAAGGGCAGGTGGAACTTTTTCGTGCGTTGAATCGACTCTCGCAGAATGTGTCTTTTTCATCGATACAGCTACACTTCGATTTTTAAAGGAATTTTGTGGTGTGTAGGATTGGTGTGTGCGTAATATGAGTCAAACATTTTTATTCTACAACTAATACTCGACCCCCACTGGCTCACAGAAGTTTGGTCACTTATCGCCATAGATCGTACACCGGACCCTTAAGCATTCAGGGAAGGAAGCGATAATAATCTTATGGGGAATTAACTAACGAGAATGACAAGTCGTTCAGTTAATGAAAAATTGCTGTACTTTCCACACAAGTCCAACTGTATCCACGTTAATTTGATTACTCACATGATCCAACCCTATCCAAGTTCCTTATGAAAATGAACTCCAATTCTAAGGGGATTCAACTTGCACTGTTACTATTACAAATGACTCCCTTGTCTTCTTACACTAGAGATTTATTACTGTGGGTGCTGCGTACTCTTACTCATAAACGAAAACTGGCAATGTAGATGAATATTCCAAACAAAAGATTCGGGAATACTTTTTTGGAAAGATTGGATAGACGCATGGGAATTAAATTCGGTTTAAATTTCTTTCCGCTTAATTAATCGCTCCACTGAGTGGCAATTAGCGGGTTACATTAATCTTAAGTGCCAATAAATTCTACAAAATTGAACGAAAAATTGTAGCCACTTATTTGAAATAAAATCGTCCCTTCTTGGAATTCACTGGTGCTGTAAAGAACTCAAAGAGTTATAAGCGAACGGGACGAATCCCACGAGTAAACAAGCATACACAAATGAAGAAATTTAAATGTACAAAAGTATTTGGAAAAAGTGACAACTTTTGAGTGTAAAAGCACAAAAAGCAAGTTCTTTCGTGTGAGCGATCCCTCATGACTCTCTTTGCACTAAACCTTCCCATTCGTCTTCTTGTCCAACTGACCTTGACATCCTCTCGTTTAATCTTTTATCTCCAAACTGCTTACAAACTCCATTTAAAAAATACTAATTTAAGTTATGACATAGTTGCAATTTCATATTCATCGCCGCTTAATATCGAGAATCAAAATTAATCTTAGGTAGTATTATTAATTAAAAATATTTTAGAGAAGCAGAGGCGACCGGTGTGGGCCGTGGGCACAGTGCACAGTAGGTGAATATTGTCATTAATTGATTGATTTGTAATTACAAGGAGTATGTTGATACGTTCAAATGGCAATTTTCGAAATTCTTGCACAAATAAATGTTAACATTGCTGACAAAATATCTGCGTTAGGTTAACGGGCTTTTTTAAACGAAAGAGGCGAACACTTTAAGTGTTCAAGTTATGTATTCAAAATCCTTAACTCACATTTTTCGTTTATTTACTTAGAAGGGAAAATAAAAAGTATTCCATACTGTTTAAATGGGATTTTAGAATAGCTTAGTTAGTTAAAAACGGATTAGTCCATAATTTAACTCAAAATGTCACAAGTGACAACGCATACCTGTCAAATGACATCTGATTACACTAATCATACAGTCAACGTGTTATTTATAACTTAATAACTTTCACTACTGCATTAGTGTACATAACAAAGTTTTACCAACTCATTAAAAAAAATTGAAGACTTCAACAAATACCCAAATAAATTCTGGAATTAACTCAAGCATAAATAGCCAATTTTGAGTTGAACATGACCAACTAATTGACATGCAAATAAGACTGATTTCAACATGTCCATGTTCTACAACAATACATAATGGTTCAGTTTAAATTACCTTGTGGAAAGATTTATCCCAAAAAACTCATTGCATTGCAAAGCATTTATAGTTTCACATACGCAGAAAAACTTCGATGTGTATATTTTAAAATTGGTCTGCTCTCTCTTGCATTGGTAAAACCTCAAAATAAACCCGTTATTCACACTGAACAAATATCAGTTTAAGTAATACCCGTTTTTCTTCCTCGTCTGTTCATATTTCCTCCGCAAACACAAAAATGATTTCTGCAAAAACGATAAGCATATTTGCAAGACAGTTAGAAGTTTGGGAACTTTGCTATCAAAATCCTTTTACATGGCGAAAGTCTGACAAAAGCATTCATCCGTCTTCCTGTCCAGTTTATCTGAATTGGCTGTTACAGAATTTCTTTTTAGCTGCATACAATTTTATAATGATACTTAGAAACTTCTCGCAAATATGGAACGCTGACATGGACGAAATATCGTTTGCAACTAATATTCTGTACATTTCAGTCTTCACTGCAACGCTCTCGTTTACAACTTGCGTTGCTGGAAATCGGCAAGTTAACTGTCAGTTCTTCAATGGTCTGTTTCTTATGAATTCTCGACTTAAAGGTACCAGCACCAATACCAATCTTGTAAAAGTTTGATCATAACCCATTCACTTAGAGTTCTTTAAAAATTACTCAATTGTTTTACAGCTAAAGCAAATGTAAGTAGAAAAGGACGAAAGGCAGTAGAAAGAGATGTTTCCGAGAAAAATCTTCAAAAGGCCGATAACGAACATCACATTTGTTCGAATAAGAGTGGTCATAATGATGAAACAATCATTCCATGGATGGACCCCTTCCTCATCCTTGCCTCTGGCCTTTCCTGTCTGTTTCCATTTTTAATAGCAACTGTGTTCGTTGTAGAAGATCGTGAACCATTTCACAGATTTTTAAAAACTTATTTTAGCTGGAAAGTACAATTTGATTTGAAAAATTTGCCAATAATTATTTTAGTTGCATATAATACATTTCAAGTGACAGAAATATTTCTTTTGATTTTCAACACTGGGTTATTTTATTCAACTTTTATATATTACTTGCTAAATGAGTTGTCTAACTTTCCTAACCATGTGAGTGATTCCATTCGAAGAGAGAAAACCATCGTATTTAAGATGTCCGTTTACAGACAGTTGCAAGTAATTACGCAGAATTTCAACGCAATTTTGGGAAAACCTGCTTCTGGTGTGCATTTACTTTCGGGTTTTGTAGACGGTGTTGTGCTAAGTTTTGTTTTAATTCGCTGGAGTAAATTTCTTACTTTATCTTCAATGTTTACAGCCGTATCTGCACTTGTGTTTATCGCTTGCCTTACTTTTCTGGAAACTGTGTTTGTCAGCGGAATTACTGACGCTTCGGATAAATTTCTGAGGTGTGTTAAAAGTCAAATTTGTCGAAGGAAATCTTTAAATACGAAAATGATCAAGTCTGCTTGGACAATCAAGGGGAAAGTTGGTAAACCTTTTATCACATATTATCACCAAACATTTCTTATTTTTATTCATCAGGCTTTAAATTTTACAGCAACATTGTTAATATCGATTCCGCATTAGTAAAGTTTTATTGTTGAACGTAACACAAATTGATGTGATTTGTTTTTTGTAATGTGTTTCAAATTCACCTTATAATACTCCATTAAAATAAAACCTGTATTTGTCCCTGCAATCATGGCATAAAGCAATTAAGTATTTACTACTATTTACCATGATATGATCTTCGAGTACTTACAATAATTGACCACTTACATTCCACATTCAGATATATAGTCACTAATTGCTCTCTCGTCTGAATAGTTCACACTGCATTGATAGAGTCCAGCATCTGACTTTTCTATTTGGCGAATCGTCAGCACCGTTGCATTGGGACTGGTTTGTACACTGAACTTTGTACTAGTTGAATTCAAAACTTTGCCGTCTTTTGACAATTCAGCCTATGGAATTTCGGAGGAAGTGTCGAATTTCTGAAACTCGCATAAGAGCGATACTTCGTCATGTCTCTAATGATTAATCGTGTGTGGATGAATTCTGGGAATAAAAAGTGTGTATAATTGTTGCGATAAATACTTCAGAAACATTACGGATATTATTTACTGATTTGTTCCTGTCAAATTTTGAGATAAAACAATCAAAATCATTGCAGCAGCAAGAAAAACGACTACTGCTATTAGTGTTCCTATGTCTTGAAATTAATGTCTATTTCACTCTAGATTATTTGACCCAGTGGAATCCAAAACTGATGCTTCTGTCACTTCTGCGCGTATTTACGAAAGTTGGTTACAAAACAACTCAATTAATACAATTGAGCTTGTTATAGTAGCAAACACTGAAACACGTCAGTCGTGTGGCATCTGATTACTGCAATATCGAGTATATAGTTACGTGTTACTCTCACTTACTATTCTTGGTAACTGTCAGGGCATATGTGTGCTTTGAAGTTGTTTAAACTCTCCCTTCCAACTTTCTCAAAACTTAAAAAAAATGAATAATTTACTTTAATTAAAAAATAATGAAATAACTTAGATCATTCATCTCAAACTTAATCGATTAATTATGCGTTCAAATTCTTATTAGTGCTGAATTAAAGTATAAAATTATACTCTCAACTTATCAAATTAAATAGTCAGCTGATGTATCAATTGAAGTATCTTTAGCCCTGCCTTACAGAGAACTTTCATACGACTGACCGACTGACTGAGCTTCTTACCACCCTTTTTCTTTTTGTAGTAAATTCATTGCAATAAAAAGGTCTTGAATTGAAATTATTTTATTGTTCATTTTCGTGGAACTTTTCATTACATTTGTTCAGCTGAAGCAGAAATGCATTAAAGATCCGCTTTATTTACAGCAAATTTCTGGCGACCGAGAGATTCGTGGACGTATGGAAAGACGTCGATGGCTGAGTTCTCCAGAAAAAAGTCACAAGGCTTCAGCCAAAATCCAGCCGACCTAGCCATAAGTAAAATCACTTGAAAACGCCATACTAACTTTTCAAATAATAAATCCAAAGTATTGAAAATGTGAATGTATTCTTCTCACTCGGTAGGCATTACAGGAGCGTCTTCTGCGCGGACAACGTGAGTGATTCCAAACATGTGCCACACAACAATGTCTGTGTTTTCAATGGATGCCGTGGGATCCACACGTACCCATTCTGCAAGGCCGCTGTTGTTCAAGTAGAATCCCCCTGCGTACAATTGACCCTCTTCGTAACGTGTTACCCATAAATCGTAGTCTAAGAAGGCCGCGTTGGCGTGCAAAGGACTGTCCTTCGTTATAAACGGACGAGCAGCTCGGTGCTCGGGAATCAACTTCCAAGCTCGACGATTTCCATTTATCGGATGAACATTTCCAGGCTCTCCCATTATTTTCCAAGTTCTGGCTGTTTCTTGGCGTACGTTGGTTCTCGACGACGATGCTGTCTTTAAAGGGATGGACTTCGAGTGGAAGCCGTTTCCATAAGGGTTCGTACTCGTCAAGACCTCTGTGGTTGAAATTTCAATAGAAATGTAAAATACGTTTCAATAAAATACTCCACCAATTCTAGGATTCTAACTGTGAGTAAAAAAAATAATTGTGTGTAAACTTGAGTGAGGGAGAACATCCACAACAGCCGCTGTGTTCTTGTTGCCGTCAATTTCAGTGTCAAGTCGAATAGCAAAGTGGTGTTGATGGTACTGCGCATCGGAACCAGGAAGGACCAAAGTTCCGTGTTGGCCAGGTGTCCCTTCCGAACTCAACAAATTTTGGCTTAGTATTCCACTTAAAGTCACCTCCGCTTTGATGGAGGCATCTTGGTAAAATATCCACTTAAATTGGTAGTCGTAATTCCCTAGTGTGGCTATGAATGTGAGTACAAGACGTTGCGACCTTGCAGTGACAATCCTGCCAGTCAGCGGGTCCTTTTTCCTCCAAAGTATTCCAGCGTCTTCTTCGTAAATGCAGATTGTGTTCTTCATCACAACAGGTTCACCTTTCATGTTGTTTTTGACAAAGTCAGTGAAGTATACTGAGCCTCGACATGCATCAGGGCTTCTTAATTCTGAAGCCCGGGATCCGAGTCCATACTGGCCAGCGTCGAATGCCTGAATTCATGAAAACAATCAGTGACGGGAAGTTAAGTGTGTTGTCACAAGGTAAGTACCATTTTACGGTGATACGGTGGCCGAGGGTCTCCATAAGGAACGAAAACTTCGGATACGGAAGCTCTGTAGAGAATCGGACGGAATTGTCCGCCATCGTTGTAGCCCACGTGATGAAGGAACAGTCCTTCCCTTGAATTGCGTCTGGATAACCAACCATTGCTTATCATTTTTTGGGCTAAAAGTGTAAGCTTATTTGAATCTCAACTTACCCCAATTGCATCTTCCACTTCTGCCAAAGGAGCAGGTTCCCTTCGACAGTAAAGCTGGGACCGTTTTCCTGTGTGATGGAAATGTGAGACACGTCGTTTCTGTACCAGCGACCAGATACTGCGGGGTCGAAGTTGCTCACCGTCGCTGGTACGTCTTCGCCTTGTCTGTCACTCGTATCGAATCCTGTTTGAATGGGAAGGTTCTCAATCTCCACCACCTTCTGTTTGGTGGTACTGACTATCGCTATGAATCCCAATGGGTGTGCTGTTTGAAAAACACACGACTTCCATTAAGTCTGTACTTTCTATCCTGGAAAATGCATCATTTAGGTTTACCGTAGTAGTTATCGAATTCGAAAAGTTTGACGTAGAAGAAAACTTGGGCTAGCCGCTGATTCCGATAAGCAGGTTTATCCCCGGAGTACCCGAACACCCTATGAATTATTTTTATGTGAGGTAAGTACGAGCATGCAAATTTCCGAATTCCAGCTATTCCAGCTTCAATTACCAAACGTCAGGAACTGCAGACGAAATATTTGTAATGTGTTCCGAAAGTCTGTGCTTTACTTTCAGATCAGCAAGAGCGATTTCTGCAATAAAATCGGATTCGTCTGACGGGATACTCGGGCTGGTTCCTTGTGGAAGTTGTTTCCATGAAATAAGTTTGGCCGTCTTTCCTCCGAAGAGCTGTACTACTGCTTCGTAAACAAGTCCGCTTGTGCGATCAATGAGGACAGTTAGTGATTCTCGAGGAATTAAACCATCTGGAGGGTCAGAATCGCTAAGGTAGTACGGAAGGAGAATTTGCTTCTTGGGCTCGTTTAAAGTGATCGAAATGAAAAGGTAGTTTACTCCTGGATACGCTCGTTTTATGGCATTCGAGGTCAGTGTTATCTCAGGTCCAGTCAAGGGATCTAAGACGTGTGGAGTAGATGACGACGACACTATTGAAGTGAATGCCAGACTTACAAGGAAGACTCCCAGCAATCCTGGGGTTTGCATTGTGAGGGAATTTAAGTTTAACTGCTAGCTGGAGCGTTGTGTTTGATTATTTGTGTACCTTATTTTTACACTTACTACAACACTGAATTGCACTAAAGATATTGAAAGGAGGTCAAGAGGCTTACGAGCTCATAAATTAAAAACACTTTAATTAGAAGCACGATGATACCTCAGCAGAGTTTGTAAATTGTACTCTTTGTGTCACTAACTTTTCGTGTATGCTTTAATGCTCTGCCCTTAGTTTACAGGCTTCAGGTTGTTTGATTTATCGCATGTACATAATAGTTAATGGCTTGCACAAAATTCATAAGAGTTTCAGATACACTCTACTTGCAATGTTGTAAGTTGTAATTGACACTATGCAACTAAAACCTTCGAAATGGCCTCGTGAAGGGTGTTACTGGTGGGGGTGATTGCAGAAAAGGAGTGGATTCCCGAAGAAAAGAGGCACACACGATTTCAAACATTAAACTATACAAAGAAAGCACAACATAACGCTCCAAGAGCACAAAGTAATTGAAATTTAAATTGTCCATGACTAGAAGCTTACAGAAAGCATAATTATTATACTCGAAGATAATGTGCTTACAAACTAAAGGTCTTAATTTAAGTTTAATTAGTGAGCAGAATTTCATAATCTCCTATCTCAAGGCAAAATTGACTCACCTCTGCTCACACACTGAACGCCTTATTTCTTACATTAGAAGCCTGTTAATGTTCTGTCTGTCCGAAAATCATTCAACATTCACGATAAACCAATAACTAATAAACTCATTACTATAGCATGCAAAATTTCACGGAGTGACGAACGAACGAAATCCAAATCCGATTATTATGGTGAGTTTATCAGTTACGCATGTAGTCCAATTTTAGAATCTATATTAAAGTTTCGCTATTTTCTTGTCGGAGATGATGATTGGAGCTGAGGTCACAAAGTATCAGCTGCTGATAAATAGAATAAGCAAATTTTTAAGCATTTCGCTACTTCTAAGTTTATGAGGATTAGCCGATATCGGCCGTTTCAAAAAAGGATAGCCAGAACTCCATCTTATAGGATAAGACATTTTTCTTTCTTCGGGTCGTCTGTCTAGTGATCCAGATTTTGATCAGTGAGGGTTTACCCTACATTTTCTTCTACTGAAAACATTTGAAAATAAATATAAAAAATCCTGACAACTATTAAACAAGGCAATTAAAATTAAATTTCCTCTAAAATTTTAAAGTAATAAGAACATATCGTGACTAATGAAAACATGATTCAGTTTCTTGCAATTCTGGAAAATTGTCTGTAACGAACTATTGATACTTTGATACTTTTTATGTTGTAGAAATTTTGTTAATAAATTAATATTACGTATTTTTTGCGAAAGCTTATATTTCCTGCCAACCTCATCAGTGTCATCACATCAGTGACCTAAATTATGAAAGCATAAACTACAATTCAGATGGGGCAGTTATAATACAGACTGGGAATCATTCACCTGAGGAAGTAAGCCATTAAGGCGTTCGACTTAATTAATGGTTTACAGTGTCTAGGTTTATTATTACCATTTACTTTTATCAAAAGATCTTGCAGAATATCCCCCATCTTTTTACAATTGATCGCGAATAGCATGATTCTGAACAATGTTTCTGTGAAGGTTTTAATGTTGATAATTAGGCCATTGGAACTTATAAACAAGCTATATTTTGGAGTTGTATTATCGGCAATTGTGTACCCATATTCTGCAAAACGTAAATTTTTTAAACCACCCAGCAATTACGTTAGCATATAATCATTCTGCACTAATTTTATAATTGGTACAATATGCTATCATCTGTCCCGTCGAACCATAAGTGGTGTACACTTTACGTGGCCAGGTTTGTATGCGCTCATTAACTTTCGTGCAGTCAAATTGGCTACGATAGCATTCGATTTATACCTTTTTAAGGTAATCTATTAAATTGATATTGTGATCGGCTAGTTTTAAATGAATGATAATTGTTTCGTAAGAAGTGAAGTGATCTGTATTTATTTGTAGTTAGCATTGCAAAGTGTATGTTCCACTTC
>JAQGAD010003536.1:0-10093 GCA_034696625.1 Isotomurus palustris
AAATTGCAACTATATTCAACAGGGATTCCCCAGTGAGTATTAGATAGTATAATAATTACTTTTTACATCTAACTTGTCATTGCTATTTATCACTTCATTGTTTAAAGTCAATCTGAAGATGCTGAGGGCTACGTTGCTGAATCCTGACCATAATTGAATAGCGTTGTGAAGTATGTCTTTATCGCGCATTGGTGGTGGCATGAGTCATCGATAAGCTTGGCCGATGCATTTACACAGCTTTTTAGACCAAAGACACGCTTGACAGTTGATAAACTAATTCATAAACCTCAGCTCTATCTTAAAATTATAATCTTCATTACTCGCAATTTATTAATGCAATATCTACAGCCGAGATAGTCAAGAGTCTTCGTCACTTAAAACCAAAAACCGAGCGTCCTTGTTGGTTTAGATTAAGTTAATCCAGTCGTCATACGCGAGACTGAACTGGAGGCCTAAAAATGTGTGAGTATTTATTCCAGCCAGCCTCCCAAATATGATCTGCTCCAGCGAATGGAGGTTAGAGGTGCACCTGGATCTCAGCCTGAATGCAATTTAACAACGAATCCTTGAAAGCTGGCAAAGCTGTGTTGTGGTTATTGATCGCATTACCATTACCATTGAATACAACTTAGAGGATAGGCTGACCTTCAGGATTGTTTGGAAAAAATTGAAACATGTTTTTTGAAACATGGTTAGTATGCTAAATTCCCGTAGACTTGACAGCAATTTGTGTCACTGCAAACTGCAAAGACAGCAAACATCTACGAAGTAATCCCAACCTGCATAAGACTTATACAATAATTGCAGATCCGTATTTAAATATGAACCCACATCTCCTGCCTCCAATTCTGTGTTGGAGAGCCAAGGTCTTTGCTAAAATTATTTTTATGGTATGGTAATACATTTCCTAACCTTGGTGTGGGTTATTCAGACTGATAATGTTTCACCAAAACCTGTATTTCACAATCTCACACCTAAAAATGCGACTACAATATCCACTTCTGTCCGTAAAAGTCTAAATCGAGTGTGCGACAGTTCAAGATGTGTCATTCTACGAATGCATTAAAACTCGTTTATCACATCTGACTGCAAGCTACTTACGTACGCTACCAAAATGCCAAGTAAGATTGATTTGGCTTACTATAATCTCTACTGGAATCGGTTAAAAATGAGCTCTAGGATGACTTACAACTTGAAAGTGAATCCGTCCCACTTGAATGCAAATTATTACTTTTTTAAATGAAGCGAGTCGGTCTTAAAAAAGTAATAACCGATAAAGTGTAATGACTAAAACAAACTTTAGAGTAATCTCTGTGAGGTTATCAATTTAATTTATCAGTCAGTTGCAAGTGTATAATAATAAAGTGAATGGATACGTTGTTCACGTGTAACAAACAATGCAGCGAATAAATACTTGACATTGAGAGAGTTTGATGAATTACTCTACGTACAGCTAACTGACTCACAAGTGATATTCAAAGAGTATTTTGTGGAGTGCCATCAGTTCTATTCATTACTTAAACAATGACACAATAGGTGACAACATTAAGTTGAGCTGCCATTGAGGATGAAAGAGGTTTGAAGGCGTTTGACGAGCATCTTCAGCACATCAAATGATTCTGAACAACCATCAGCTTTTGCAAATGACAAGAAGTTTGTATAATGCTTGGAAAGAAGTGAAGGAAGAGAGCAGTCTGAGCGTGCTCGTTGCAGGAAGCTACTCGTTGACTTCAAAACTATAATTTTGAAAAACCTGCTCATTAAACAGATACTCATCCTGATATGATGCAAGACCATGAAACACGCGATGAACGGCCATGGCACACGGCGGTGGTAGACATGCAGTCTGTCTTTGACCTGCAATTATATGCGTGGATTTGCATTAAGCATTATATCTTTGTCTCTTTAAACTTCCATAACAAGCTATAAACCGAATTGATTTCATTATTCCACCCTATTAGATTATGTTTTACTTCAGCTGATTATCAAACCACACTTATTCAATTCGGAATTCCCAAATCTATTTAAAACTTTGTATATTACAACTTGGAAAGAATATGGCATAAGGACTAATGTCTACCAAAGTAAAATGAAAGTGAAAGCTCGAGGTGTAATTCTCCCTGCATAAAACGGTGTGCATATATAGTGAGTCTCGATCAAAATAATCTTTCCGTCCTACTGTCCTACTCCCACACACATCCATTCTACGTCAACTTTCACACTCTACTACTACCAACTCTACAACCAGTTCAATCAATAAGCAGGAGACTTACCACGTGCTGTCCCTACAAACTTCCTCCTCTTTATTGGAACTGAGTCTTTCTCTTGTTTGGCTCCCGTATCGAGTCAGTCGACCTTGGGTCTTGTGTTGTCTCCACTAACTCCAGAAGTTCAATAGGTTTCATCAAAATCCCTGACAAATGTTCTGCTCTGAATATATTAACTCTCGTGTCATTAAAGGTAAACCACAGAGTTCATGACTTGAGTAATAATAATGTCGGACAACTCTGAACTGCTGATGAGCTCATGTTCTTGTGTTTGTTCACACGCCACATTACAAAACATTTTTCACTTTCCTGTCTCCATTCAATCAGCTAATTACATTGATCAATTGCCCAGGCGAAATGACATGAACATGCGAGAATCGCATTAGTAAGAAGAATGGAGTTAGGAAGCTACGGTGTATGTCGTGCAGAGGTGTTCGTCATTTGTAAGAGAAGGAAGGAATCGACGAGGAGAAAGAACCAGTTTGAACACAATTTGATGAATGTATCTTTTTAGTTTGATGGAGAAAGTGTGTGGGAACGCAGTGTGGATGAGAATTGAGAGTCCTTGCAGACGGAGGAAAGGACGAGGGATGGAGATGGAGTAGGCTATAATATTTTTGTTGTTAGTTTTGGGCCAGCAGCAGAAGCACAACACTCGTCGGAGTTCCCAGCGTGAAGTGCCATGAAGAACTGAGGAGAGTATTTCATCACGGGTAGTTTGGATGTCTCAAAGAAAGCTGGAGGTGGTGGTGGTGGTGGGGATCTGATGATGACGGAGAAGGAAAGTACGACAGAATCTCTCACGGTGTATAACATGCTGTTCAGTAGAAAGCTCTGTGTTCTCGGAGATACACAGAAGAATACAGGTCACTAGTAGTCACACGGTGTGTGTGTGGCTAGAGTTAGCAGTCACATGGACGGGAGAGAGAAAGAAGAACCTGGGTTACGAAACTCGGGGAGTCCCGACCTCAGCATCGGACTTTTGTCGAACAAACTTTCAGGGTCTTCTTCAGAACCTTATGGGCTTCTTCGGTGAGTAGAAGTTATAGGAGCAGAGCAGAGTAAATGGGAAATGGAAATGTGGGTTACGAGGTATCTGAATTCCGTGTTTCTTAGGCGCACGCCTCTAGTTTTTGAATAGATCTCTTCGAGAGATGAATCGGAGCTTAAACTGTATACTCTTGTGTGTTAATGTGTGTGTGTATAAAGAGCGTGTTTGGTTAATAATAGTCAGGGACGAGTTTCACCGGAGACCGGAGTGTTGGATTGGACAGGAGAGAGAGTGTGGAGAGATGGTTCGAGGAAAGAGAAAGTAACTCGAGTATCAGGAAGTTCTGGGACACACAGAGCTTCCCGTGAAGGTGAAGTGGCAGGAGGTTTTGAAGGAAAATGACTAGCTTAGTGGTTTCCTCTCTTTAGCCGTGTAGACAAGAAAACCACTGTGGTTTAATTACAACTTCGTGTCATTATTGAATTACACGGGATGTTCTTATCATTCAGGGCAATTAAACTTGTATGTGTGTTGTGTTGGTCGATGAAATCTGGTTGAGTAGAAGCAGGTTTTTATTGGAGAGAGAGAGAGATAGCAATAATGCGAGTATTTGTGTTCGTTCGAATGATGTCTGTAGGAAGAATAAGTTCCGTTCCGAACAAATCGATATCTCTTTCTTTCAAACAGCCTTGACATTTATCTTCAGTCATTTGTATTTTGAATTGCTGTGCGGGTGCGGCTGATTCTGGTCGTAATGGGCGAAGTCAAAGTGGAAATCTTATTTTAATTTTAATTGATGAAGCATTGCTTTCCGCTTTTTTGGCTACTCCTTTCATCTTAATTGCAATTTGCTCTGTCCTTTGGAAAAGTGGATCTGATTAAAAAGCTTTCAACTTATTTGAGAATTTCGACATAGCATGGCTTAACAGATACAATATTGAATGATCTATGTCGATCGATCTATTATTGTGTAGATGAGACAATGTAGATTGCAGATGATGAGACATAAAGATGAAACTGAAACAGTTCCTTCCGTTAAATCCTATACGTTTGAAGTACAGTATTTATTTACAATGTAATTAAAGTTAAACGGTTAATTTACAGCATAGCTTTGAATACATGTTAAACAGAAATCTGGTGACTGATGTAATCACGATTGAAAAGCGTTTGATACTGCTGAGTCATGTAAAATCAAAGTGATTCGCAAAAACGCGTGTTTCCTTCCTTTCTTGTGTTATTTTGAAACAGAAGCAGACTTTTTGGTGTGGATTTGCATTTCAACCCTCCACTGTGCTGTGCTTATGAAGCAGCTATCGTGTAATTTAGTGCATTAAGCGCTCTTTGTTACATAACTGCATTGCACAATGTGTTAACAAGACATGCGAACAATTAAAAGGTTTTCTGAGAAAGAGAAAGTTTGTCACACAAAAATTCTTTTCATGGATAAAAAGTGTGATTGAATGAGGCAGCAATAAGGAGTCTTGTGTAGGTACAATCACAATTGGTGAGTATTGAGTATGATGGGCCAAATTAAATTGAAAAGTGTGTGTGTGTGTGTGTGTAAAAGAGTATCAATCAAAGCTACCAAACCCCAAAATTCGATTGCATCCCCTGAGAGTTAATCAAGAGCGATTTGATAGTTCTCAAGATGTAAGATTGATGAGACAAGTTGGAAGGAAGTCGGGTTCCCTGTGGGAGGAAGGTAGTCAGCTTATATAAGACTTTCAAAGCGGAAGGAAGCTAATCATCAGCGTGTCTTCAGAAGGGACAGCACATTAGGCCGATGTGTTAAAGTTCTCGGTGACTTTGACTCACAAGAAGTTTAAGTGAAGTTCGCTTTGTAAGTTTGTAAAATGAAGTTAGCTCCCGTTATCGTTTGTGTCCTGTTGGGAGTGGTCGGTTATTTCAATGTGATGGCTAGCAAGGGGAAGGGAAAGGGGAGCCAGGTGGTTATCGTTAATACTCAATACACAGGAGGCAAAGGAGGCTGGGGTGGTTCAGGTAAGAGAAATAGAATGATAAGGCAATGATAAGTTGTATGATCATAAGCAGAGATGTCAAAGAGTATTTTCTTTTTTATTTCCAGGTGGAGTTGGTGGTGGAGGTCAGTTGCAAACGGGATAGACGTGATGAACAATGTCTTCGAATTTATTTAAAAAGTAATTTTGATTTTAGGTGGCTGGGGAGGTTGGGGAGGACACGGCGGAGGAGGTTTGTGCTTAACATTTATTTTTAAGCGTTAAATTGAGGAATCCATGTTTCATGAATTTTGTTGTTGTTTTGATTGCAGGAGGCTGGGGAGGATGGGGAGGCAAAGGTAAATTCATTACACATGAGGACCTTTAAATATTGAGGACATTCCAAGAGTTTGTGTGTTAATGGTGTACTCATTGTAATTCACAGGAGGACACGGTAATCCCATGTTCAGCGTTTTACGTGGATGGCTTTTCTTCCTTTCCCGGATCTGGATGAATCCGATTAGGCTGGCGAAACACTTGGGAATTCAGTTGTGAAGTGTATTTTGTTGTTTTACAGGAGGAAGTGGGCACGGAGGTGATGGATGGGGAGGTCACGGTGGTCAGGGAGGAAGTGGATGGGGAGGTACAGAAACCAAATATATTTCATTTGTTTAACAGCTTTGCCTTTCACTACGATTCTAATCTGTGGGTGTCTTCTCTTCCAGGTGGATGGGGAGGAGGAGGCGGTGGCTACGGTAAGCAACTATGAAAGTTAATTATGGTTTGAATGAGTCAAGTGCAAAGTTTGTAAGTTTAAAATATCCTGTGTGTCTTGATAGGACGAAGGAGAAGATCGATCGAGCCAGTCTTTGACGCAAATGATACAAATTCCACTGTTGTTTAGCTCCATAAGAAGAAGACCTGAGAAGTACTTTAACAATGTGTCAGTGTCACAGCCACTTTCGTCGTTAACTCAGAGCACCGCAATCAGCTTGAAGCCATCAAGAATTGTTCAAAATGAATTTTATAACTAACAACAAATGAGAGCTTTTGTTACATGCAAAAAGAAATAAAGCATTTTCCACCTGTTTCTATTGAAATGAAAAACACAGAGAATCTTGAGATTTGCGAGTTCTTCCTTAATTGAATTATTCACGACGACCTCCATAATTAAATTAGCAGAGCACATGTGGCTACAAATGAAATTGTACAACTTAATTATAATAATCTCATTTTCGTTTTCTATTTTGATGAAAAGTCTAAGCTTCTTTTATTCGTAAAATTCGTTCACAAGTAAGAGTACGTCCTTCAATGGCAAACAATTATGCTCATTGGTCGATTATGTTGTTGTACCGTTGATCATATTATTACAATAATTATCTTAACCTAATAACCGGGGTCCTTAATTTATTAAAAATGTCTAAATATATTGCACCATCTTTATGGATTGAGAGAGACTAAAAAGTTAAACTCTACGAACAGCCCATTTAAACCTTCAGTAAAATTGTCTAATAAAGTCATACAATCACACATTCACGACGAAATGATTAAACTTCCACTACCAAACAACCAGAGACACACATACACGGATATTCAGACTACAACAAAACATTTACATTAAGTTGGAACACAAATAATTTGAAACAAGAGGACAGAAATTGGAAGAACTTTTCTGTTTTAAAACCTTCACATACCGTTAACCTTCCTTTTAATAATAATAAGTTTATGATTGCATATTTACACCATCCGTTCATTGACAAATATCATGCAAACAGTAACTCAATTATCTAATTTATCACGGTGTCTCGTTGTTGTAGTAGGATTCTAGTACACTTATGAAATGAATACTAGTAGCTTTATGAATGTAAACGTAAATAACAATAGTGAAACAATATGTTATTATTATTATTAAGGTTAAATTCATTCATAAGGGATTTGCTAACTCTCAGTCCACCCTTTTTGCAACTTCTTGATTGTTTATACAACATTTTAGATAGATTTAATATTGACAAAATGGAAATCTAGAGAAACTCTGTTCTACTTGGTCACATTTCAATCTGACTTGCATTTGACAGCATTTGTCGTAACATAAAATTAAGTTATTGCATTTATGTTAAGTTACTAGAAGAGTGAAAAAGAACAAATAATGTAGGAGTGAGTGGTGGTGGTATTGCGTTAGCGAAGGATAATGTTGGATTTGTATCCAACTACATCGTTTGTCTTTTCTCTTGACTTCGATCTACGGAATAATGTGTTCGTGAGTCTCTTCATTGTGCTGTCTGTTCCTGGAGGACTTTCAGAGGCCGTGTTGCGACTGATGCTTCTTCCGTAACTTCCCCTGCAATCACACAAGAAACATCCATCAATCTTTGTCCATTAGAATAATTGAATTTGACGACAATAGAAAAGCTTGTCTAGAAGTCTAGAACTTGAGAGAGACTGAGACTATTTTTATGTAAATTATACCCATAGCCCGAAGAACTGCTTGAAGAACTTCTGGGTGTTGTACTTCCTAAGCTGCCACTGCTTGCCGTGGAGTGCGGAGAAATCCGCCCTTTGTGGCTGTGGTGATGACTTGAATGCTGAAACCCCAATTAGAATGGAGATGAATTAGTGAGTGTTTCTTTAAATGGTAAAAAGAGGAGGAATGTAAAGTGTGAAGGATACCTTGTTGCTATCCATCGGAGTGACAAGACGGAGAGCTAAGGAGTCTCCAGATGTCCGGACTAATGCGACGACTTCTTCGTGTCCCAACCATCTCGCGTCAACTCCAGCTATTCCAACAATGACATCTCCTTGTCTCACTCCTCCGAGCTGGGAATAAAAACCACATCGTTCAGTTTCAAGTTGCAAAAAGACAAAAGAGTTGTTTGTACATGACCAGAGTCTTAAGTTAATGGATTTTTTATCCAGTTGATTATACACATAAAATACAAGAAGCCTGAGATTCATTGTGTGTGTAGTTTTTGCGGATTAGATAGGAATGGAATTTGAGAATACTTTAAGGCAAGCATCTTCAATGTAAATGTTGAATGGTACAAGTTTGGGTACAATTTAGATTTTTCTTTCTTCACAAGAAGGAATGATTAGTCACTTTCTTGGGGGTACAAAGAGATAGCACACATTTAAAATGCTGAGACATCCAGAAGTTCGGAGCTTGTTTGTGTAACTTTATTTGTATCATGAATTCTTGGCTTCTAGGAATTCTGAGATGCTAAAAAATAGAAGTAAAGAATGAGAAAAGACATAAAAAAACGGTGAGCTACCTCAGCAGGAGAGCCTTCGTCGACGGAAGCAATGGAGACAGGTGCACTTCCCTTGACACTAAGGCCAAATCCATCGCCTCGACGGTGGAGTGTAACATGTCTCGGAGCCGACCAGTGTCTCTTGGCAGAGAAGAGAGCTAAAGGTCCGAGGCCTTTGAAGGGGTCCTCAACATTGTGCGTCGCCAAGTCAGGTGGGCTCAGTTCCAATTGAAACTTGGTCGCAGCTATGAAACCCACAGAAGAAGAAGATTATATATCACATCAAACACACACTACGCACACCTGCCATTAGCTAATCTCACAGCGGAGTGTAATGGCTAAATCACGATTTACTATTTACCACTCCAAGTCTCTAATCCATAAACTCACCGCGCAGTCAAATGAATTCACGAATGACCCTACAGCTTTAAATGTATACACTACAATCTCATATGAGCATCGTGATAATTACAATGATTCGCGAAACTTTCCTTTCCTGTAACAATATACGGCAGAGAAGCTTAAATAGGAACAGGAGATATCTTTGTGCGAATACGTGGGTTTCAGTAACACATAATTTATGCAGCAGTGATTTTATCCCTGAGCTCTGCATGTTACTTTTGGTTTTGTATTTACTTTGCTATTAGCTTCATTGACTTGTTGAATGCATATATTTTCATTTTGAGTTGATCTTTACCTTTCTATGCTTGCTGCACGTGTATCATTTTGTTTTGTCAGTTTGGGTTCAACTTAATAATTCACGACTGCAAAGGTCTCGTTCTTGTACTTGACTTTTTGCAAGTTATTGTTATTAAAAGTCAGCAAGAGCCTTGCAAGCAAACTGCTCTGTTGTATCGTATGTCATTTAATATTTAGCCTTTCCTTCCTTCCTTCATAAACATTCATGAATTCATTTGAAGTTTTGTGATGTGATTGTATCGAGGAAATTCATGCAGCTCAACACACTAAAATAGCAATTGAGAGGAGAGCGAGAGAGAGACACTGAATCATAAATCACACAAACTACGAGGTGACTTTGAGATGTAGTGAGACTGTGTCATTATTATTGAAACTTTCCATGAATTATGACGTGGATTGATTTCACCGTAATTCCCTGAGGCTTACCAATGATTTGAGGAGGATCCAAATAATGCTCGAGCTCTTCTTGACTCTGAATCTCTTTTCGTTCGAAAGTGGCTAGAATTCTGTCTTTCATGGATTGGAGAGATGCTTGGAGGCCAGCTTTTCCTCGTAACTCTCTGTTCAACCTTGCATGCCTACTGGAATCCTCTAGGCACGCTAGGGACTTGCGAAGGTGACAGAATCCCAGGACTTTCATTTCTTCTTCATTATTTGGCAATCTTATGTCAGTCACTGCTCCATTTTCCGTCTCGCAGTACAAATACCGAAAGCTTTCTTGAGCTTGACTCGAGAGTTCGCATTCACTCAGAAGCAAAGTCGCTAGGTAGTGATGGCCTATGCATTCGTACAGCTCACGTTTCACCTGTAATTCCAAAAACATTTGTATATTTAGTATTTTTAGCTTTTTAGCTTTGGCACTTTGTACTCACTTCTGGTTATTATGCAAGACCTTGTGATCATCGCACTCACTCGTGTAATTAATTATTACTA
>JAQGAD010003537.1:0-10090 GCA_034696625.1 Isotomurus palustris
AGATTGTTGGCTCCAGGAAGACGACAGGACATTCCCACAATGGCGATTGGCTCTTTCTTTTGGATTACAGAGAGAGAAGAAGCTCGGTTCTCCAGTAGAATGTTTTTGTTCATCGAATTTTCATAGCAAAACTGTGAACGTTGATAGATAGTTATATTTCGTTATTTCTGGAAATGAAATCTTATTTTATTAATTTTTACATTAAGGCAAGTTTCCCATATTTGCTCCATTTCCAGAGGGGTTGCATTGTCAACGTCGACAAAGTTGAATCCCTCATTTGCGAATGATGGGTCACTGAAATTTTTTGTAAAGCAGTTTGTTTTGTCAGAGTAAAATCTTACGCAACAAATCACGGAAAGGTATTACGAAGCTATAGGTAAGATCATTTTTTAGTGTTGCATCTATATAATCGAGTTAAAACTTGGTTTGTTATATTTCGTATAAAAACTTTGCAGTTCAAGCTCAGTTTAGTAATTTACTAAAGTACACAAAGTTTGGTTTGTGTGGAAGGTTGTATAATTTCGTGTTGCATCTTGAAATTGCGAGTTTCATGACAATTTTTCCTAAAATCCTAAATATTTCTTACCAACAAAGTTCCATAAAAATAATCCCAGTCTCATTTGAGTTATCTACTTGGTAACCAAACGTTGAATATATTGTACTTAAACTTCAACATAACTTTAATTAGAGTTCTGTTGTAGCTTGCCTAACAGATACCCTGAATACTCTAAACTTACTCTGCAGCATGATAATGACTACATTCGGAACCTTCTCGTGGAACCTATTGCCACTAATCTATATTTCTATGTATAAGGGGTTTTCAACCTTAGCTATGAGTAGGCATTACCTCTGTCAAAAATTCTCAACAGTTTTAATCTGTCCCAATTAGTACATGTACCAACAAGAAAATCATCATTACTAGACCTTATTATTACGAACAAACCCAATGGTATAATAGAGACCATATTCCAAGAGTAACTTTTCGCTGACCATAACGTAACATACCTTAATCTCAAAAAGTCAAATCCACCGTCTGCTTTCACAATTTCCAAACATTACCCAACCTGAATTCCTTAGACTTAAACAGCTAAATACAAACACATGCAGAGTATCCTCTATTAACCCTGCATTAACCTTGTCAATTATTGTCAACTCTACACTATCCGTCCTTAAAACCCATGCTCCTGTTTTGTCTAAAACATATATCTCTAAAAGGCATAGAATCTACGTGTCTGATACTACCAAAAACCTAATTTCTGATTGGAATAAATTATACAAACTGCTTAAAAATCTCCTTTTAATACTAAATTAATACTAATAAATTCATACCACAGAAAATCCCCTGTCCTCAGGGTTAGAATCGACCCTTACGTTTAAATTAACTTTCATCTAATTGATAACTTTATCTCTCGTCAACTGCACTAAATTCAAGGAAATCAATACCATCATTATAGGGATTCTTTCCACAACTTAAATCGTCTAGGAATCAAACAGTTTAGGGATTAGAAAAATCTCTGAATAACCAATCGGGAATGCCTTTCAATCACATGGGAAAACACAGAATTAATCAAATTGAATGACCTAGAAGTAAAGACTTTGGACACACACACACACACATTGTGTGACACACATTTGGTCCCCACAGGTCGCCTAAAAGACCAATCCAGTTCAAAATACGACACATCTTTAATTTAAGTTTCCAATGTAAGAATAAAATAATCGGACATTTGGAAATTGACTGCTTGGAAGCGAATGTACACTTTTCCAATCAATCACTCAATCACTTCGTCCATGTCTTCAAATGAGATTATCGATTTCTTTGTTGCCGTTGCAACACCAGACAAATCTAACGATGATGCTCTCCTACATACTCCTCCATCCAAAATTCTCTTGCTCATACTCCATACTTCTCCTTTTCCATTATTGACGACAGCACTCTGTTCAAAGCTTGGAAACTTGTAAAAACCCGTCTTCCACAACTTTGGATACCATGAATATATCCTTCAATATTATCGACCTTTGCATCAATTCACCAGAGTTTCGTGCACAGCTTCTCAATCTGTTCAACTGTTGCTTGGAAACTAGTAAAATTCCAAAGGCTATGAAGAAATTGTCCCAATTACAAAAATCCCTAATCCGTCCACACGTAATGATCTTCTTCCAACTTTGATTCAACTTGTTCTCCTAAAACTGTTTTAAAAATGTATTTTACCTCATTTTGAGGCACATCTTGAAAGTAACAATCTAATTTTCAATCAACAATGTGGGTTTAGAAAAAATCATTCCACTAACCATGCATTAATTGCTATCACTGATTTTATAGACGAGCCATTACATAAGAATCATGTTTGGTTTGTTCTTGCTCTAGAGTTTAAAAAGGCCTTTGACAAAGCTGATATACAAATATACTACTCCACAATCTGAATTGGTATAAATATAGATCCTTCACTAATTAATGCTCTCTTAACTAACAGGAGTCAATATGTTTCGCTGAATAATAACAACAAAATCGACGCGTCTACTGAAAGAGGAAAAATTCTTGGGGTCCCTCAAGGAGTATGCACATCAAGTATTTTCTTTAACATAATGATAAATGATGTGTCTTGTTCTCAAGCACTGAACATCTCTTTTCTTTGTCAAAGATGGAACTTTGTGTATTAGCTGTAATTTTAACGATGAACCAAATACAATAACTCAAATAGAATCGAATCTCTGTAACGAAAGTGAATGTTTAAAGCTAAGCAAGCAATTCATGAACGAAAATACATTGCACTTCATGACAGTTGCTCGACCGGTAATTGATACTACGCTTGTAAATGTGATGATTCGCATGAATGGCAGTCCAGTATCTAGAGAGTAAAATATGTAAAGATTCTGGGTTGCCTTATTGATGACAACTTAAACTGGACACAAATGTGTTATCAGCAAGACAAAAATGTTACCTATTCCTAAGTCCATTGTATCCTTTAAGATAGGTTTAATGAGTCAAGAAGTCAAAAAACGATTGTAACTGCAACAGTTGTATCTAAACTATTTTATGGCTCTTGTGTTTGGCTGAAAGGTTTTTAGTCCAATAGTAAAGCTTGGGATGTAATTCTACGCTCTTGTGAAGGATTAACTCTTTGTAAAGACAAATATGATTCTATTAGCTAAATAACTGAAATGGTTAAACTCCAAGTAGCGTGTCAAGTTCGAAATTCTCAAGATTATGTATAAATTCGTTAATTTAGACTGGCCAAATCACTTCAAAGATTATCTGTGTATTGAAAACCCTTCTATTAAAACCACAAGAGTAACCTCTTACAGCCAACTCCTCTTCTTCTCTTCTACATCAACCTACAATGACAATTCCTTCAAAATGTTTGCCTCCAATGAGTGGCTAAATCTTCCTAAAGAAAGTCAATCATGGTGTAATTTTACCACTTTTAAGTCCAAAGTGTTTATCTTACTCTTATCTCAACCAAGCTCTGAAATAATCGTAAATGACGACAATGCCTGATATGCCTGCAATCTTTCTTGTATTGAAGCAATGATACCTATCTGACTAATTTCTAACCAATTTGCTGCGACTACTATACTTATACTAATATGATCTTATGCTTATCATTTTCTATAAAACCCCCTTCTTTACAATTATTATATTTCCTAAGATGTAATTTGCCTCTTACAAGGGTAACTTTCGAATAAAATAAAAAAACAACAATAAGATCTAGAAGTTTTGCCTGATATGCTAAACAACTACTGTGTCTTATTAAATGAGCGGAGACTTTAATTGAATGATAAACTTACTTCAGAAATTGCTTGTAGAGTTGTTTCCATGAAATTATGCCTTCCAGTTCATTAAAAGTTTTAAGTCCGCCAGAAGTAGCTTTGAATTATAATAATGATTCAAGGTTTAGAAACTTTTCGTTATTATTGAAAATATTGGTAGTTGTACATTTTTTAGTTGAGACCGTCTTCATGATATCAGCATACAACTTCATAGACGTCCTCATTCTCAAGGTTGTAGCAAGTTCAATTTTCGACAAGTTGTTTCCATGATCGAATCCGTTCGTATCGCAGATCGGGGCATCAAAGAGCTCGTCAATGTTACGAAGAGCCTTTAATTTACAGAGATAACAATCAAGGTTCAGTTGTGTGTAGTAAGGACGCCATAATTTGGGGAGACGTGAGAATCACATCTTTGTTCTGCTATAGGAGAAATTTTAATTTTTTTACGACATCTCTAAGGACTTCCATATTTAAATATTCGCTTCAGAAATATAGGTATTTTGTTTATCAATTTTGCTTGCATGAAAATAGAGTCGAAGCAGTGATAAATTAATTCTCTCACTTAAATTTAATTTTGAAATATTTGTTTCTCCGTAAAAATAATTTGGAAATGCTGTCTTTGAATGTATCAAAATCTTCGCCTATGGTTGCGTAAGGATGTGTTCAGACTTCACCCAGATTCGGTGGAAACATTTCCTCATCCACACAAAGCATGCATAATTAATATCTTTCTTATTGTTTAACATACGATCAAATTGGGGTGAAGGAAAATGATTTGTTCCGTAAAGGTCAACTTGAGACATTGCAGTTTAGCAACTAGTTCATCATTCAATTCAGGAATAACGTCTGCGGTCAAAACTGCGTCAAATCCCATGGACAAAGTTACCCTACAAAAATAAGAAACTAATTGTAATAAAATTTACAAATGTAGAAAATTGGCTTTCCACAGTAATGCATAATTTTTTATTTATTTTATGTTCAATGATACTAGGAAAAACTTTAATTCACTTACAGCATGTCATACGTTACTGACTTTCCGGTGAGGATAAAGAGAGGTTTGGTCGTTCCAAAAGCTTTTAAAGATTTCGAAAGAATTTTTGCTTTGGAAGCTTCGATGTCATTTCTGACGTAGGTAATCCACGCTGTAGTTTCTGTAATTGAAGCAGATGATAAATTGTTACACTTAAAATGTTTTCTAATGTATAGTTTTTATGTTCTAGTGTTACCCATTCTGGAAGTTCTAAAAACAGTTTGATTGAAAGCCTGAATTTCAGATCTGAAATAATAAAGAATATATATTACTGATAGAGGGAACAGGAGAGAAACATTTAGAGAAATATTTTATGCAAAACGTATTTGCATCTAGATTGACGATTGACCTTCTTGCAATGAAAATGTAGGCATGATAATTAAATTAATTAACTGCAATCAAACAATTTTTGATTAATTTCATTTGTGCCTATCGGAATTACTTACCCCAGTGAATTACTTTCGTACGTGTGATTACCAAGGTTTAGAAATGCTTTAAGCGTCTTTTCGATAAGCTTATCAACTAAAGCAGCGGTTAACTGATAGAGTAGATGAGAGAGCACTGGGGCGGATTTGCAAGCGACCCGGTATTTCATACAAAGGATTTTGCAATTTTTGAGACGTCAAAGGAAGTCTTCCCACAACGACGTCAAGAGAACTTGGATTTCCAACAGATTTATTACTGGTGAAGGTTGGGACTGAACTTGAACTGCGTCTTATGAGAACTATTCTTGGGCAATAGTGACACATTTGGACTTTGCGTACATCCTATAGTTCTCTAAGAGGACTTGTAAAGGTTGAACATAGATGGTTCACATTAATTAATACTTTTAATACATTATATTTGCTTTCATTATTTCCCAGATTCCCTTGATATTATTATGAAATTAAATTAAATGCCAACTGGAAGTTAGTGAGAATTTTCATTACTATGGTATGATGCTTACGTGCAAACGAGATAGATCTACTCATAAACAAGGACGATATTGCTAAATTCAGGGGTTTCCAGGTGATTGTATAACAAAACCTAACTGACTCTGAGAACACTTGGGTGAGAAGTAAGTATGTCATAATATTAGTTCAAACGAGGCTAGCTCTTATTCAACATAAGGACATAACAATATCATTATCACCATTGCAAAATTAAAACGGGTCTCGTATCTTAAGTTTATGTGGAGATAGGAAAGGCGTAATTTGTATTTCCGTAGAGAGGTTTCTGATGAAGCAATTTGTTAATTAACCGAAGTTTATGACTGAGGGTGAAATACGAATGTTGTTTGATTTAAAAATACTAGACAAAATACTAGACAAGACTAGGAATAAGTAAGCGTGATATTTGACATTTATATTAATATTAATTATCGCTTTTAATTAGTAGTTTCATATTGTGACAAGTGACTTTAAGGTTACGATGAGATCACAAAAGTGTAATTGAATCGACTGGGTCTCGACGCCCAGACCTCTCACTGACCAGGTGATTGTTCTACCATTAAACTACCGAGCCACTGTTGTGATCTCATCTTAGTCATCATCTCATTATCTTGGGAGGCAACTCATGTGGCAATATTTATAAGTGTAACATATAAGAAAAAACTAATCTTGTTTTCATGAACACTAACTGAGAATGTTTGGTTTGGAAATCATTAGTAATTCCACTTGAGACAGTTTATGCAGAATAAAATTCATTTAATTGTTGTCGTATCTTCCTCTTCCTCATCATTTCGAACATTGGTTTTTAATGAGAAATTGTTCAGCTCTCTCTCTCTCTCTCTAAAAGTAATTCAATATAGACAAACTAAGCTAAGACACACTGGCATTTACTGCGATAGAAAAGCAGAAGATCATTTGTAAAATTTCAATTACTTACTAAACAGAAATAATTGCTTAAAAGACATAAAAAGTTTGACCTGAGCAGCAGAAGTTTACGGAGCTTCAAAAGTAATCTTATCATACTTTAAGAAAATGACGAAAACGTTTTGTGTTGCTGTGGCCGTAGAGACGGTATTTGGTAATGCTCCCGTGAGTAGATGAGACTCGTTCGGGAGCTAATAAATGATATTTTATATTGTAAATAAGTAATTTCAGCTAGATTATTTTCAATGTTTAATGAGTGGACAGCAAAAACAAGACAGTACTCCAACCCAAACTTATCAATCAACATGTCACTTAATTTCATTAAAATTCCACCATAAAACCACACTTGATTGAAATCACATATGTCCAGTCTCATTGAATTCAAATCATTCAATCATTCAAAATCCTACACATAAAGTTCAAGTCGGTCGACGAGACATTCAAATTCAACAGACTGATGAATAGTAAGTATGAAAGTAAAACTTGTGAACAACCTTTACATTTGCTTCGGGTCTTATGTATTCCTTCCACGTTATCTTGCTGAAGTGTTGTTTATGAATGTTTTGTTCATTTTCAAGAAATCTGTGATACTTACTTCTTTTTAAAGAAAAAGTTTTAATATTATTGCAGATAAATTCAAGATTAATACGAATTCACATCTTTCTCCTCATTGTAAGCTTCATGGACCATCTTCGATGATATCTAAATCGCGTTTTTGTGACATCTTATTATAAAGACAATTCACTGGAATTAAGCTTAAGTTATTCCTGTTTTGTCACCTTACCCCCTTCATGCATGAAGTTGATTTTATGTGAAAGTGTAAGTGGTTTTTCCCATGATTGTGAAATAGAGGCGAGTTGATCAGAGATTTGCATTGGAATAAGCCCTGTTTGCATACCTTGATGAGTTTAAAACTATTAATACTATTAAAATATGCTCAAGTTGGAGGAACCACTTACCACTGATACTTATTTAGATGACGTTATTAATTGAGTGGCTCAGTTCAAGGCAATATGTGTGTATTATTGGTGCCTAAGGTTTCTAATCATTGCGTGACAATCGATTTAGAAAGGAACAGACCAAAACTTTGGTCTGTATCATCACAAAACGCATTCAATTCTGCTTTAATCTGAATTCTTTTTCAGTTGCAATACAAAACCTCGTCAAGGTAAACAATCAAAAGGGTGAATTAGTTAATTTTGGAGTTCAATTTGGATTCGTAACGGTTCTCCAGTAATTTAATAAAAATACAGACGAACAGACACATTCTGTATCAGGAATTGAAATCAACGCTGTTTTCCTCGTGTTGGTGCTTTAGGACTTATCCATTGCATTCATATTTTTTATTAGGTATTTCAAATTTGTCTGACTGACGAAGAAATTCCACTTTTGGTCGTTGCGTTTAGAACTCAGTTGATATGAATCAACGGCATCCATTCTTATTGCTGCGTCAGACTCATTTGTCTTTATTTGCATAAAACTTTCTAACATAATCATAATACATTTAATTAGTTTTTTAATGATTCCTTGTAACCTTTCAGTTCCCAAAGTATTTCTGGAAAATGCCACTGTCATTAGCAAACTTGAGGTCTCTCTTTATGATTTCCAAGGGCGTTTCCGCGATAGCTGAGAACGACGGGATGAATTGACTTATCTTCCCAATCGAATGAAAATCTTCAGAGACAGCTGCCAATCTCCTATAATTTTCCTTCGCTGCTTCATCTTCTTCAGCCACTGGATCTCCATAAGTGAGCTTGACTGCGTTCATTAACGAGTTTCCTCCGTCCTTATTTACTTCCGTCATAAACTCCTGAAGCTCAACGCTCCTCATTGGCTTCCCGTACTCCTCGGAAACCTGGAAGAAGTCCTTCATGGAATATTTGTGTGGATTGGTAATATTGTACACTCCACTGGGCGCGTCTTGAGAATCAGTGAATAATTCAAGCGTAACTTTTGCACAGAAATCAATTGGAAGGAGAGTGAATGGAATTGGAACTGTTGGCATCATTCCTGTAATCATGTAGCCCATGAATTTAAGAAACACGTGGTTTTCATCTTGCAGACTGAACTCTCCAGTTGAGGAGTTCCCAGCCATGTATGGCAATCTAAATACTTTGCATGGAATTCCATTCTCGATTGCTTGTGCAATGAGTCGTTCAGAAACGAAGCGAGATCCATTGTAACCCATTTGAATGTAGTTGGAGAGATCGCTCTCACTGGGGAGTTTTTCAGGAAGAACTCCACATCCTTGGATTCCTTTGCCTTCTGGGAACAAGAAAGTTGCGAAATAAATTGGTTTTAGTTTCTCTGTTGCCGCAAATTTAATTACGTTCGAAATTCCACAATTTGGAATTGACTCTAAGTCAGCCGAGTAAAGTTTTTCTGATTTGGACTTAATGGATTTGAAGGTAGCTTCACAATGAATTATTGCATCTACTTCGGAAGCCAACGAGTTGTATGTTGATTCTTCAAGTTTGAAATATTCTTTTGAGCTTACGTCGCCTTTTAGAAGTGTAACTTTTCTGTAGTTTGTTGTAGTCTGTTCGTTGGAATACAGGCAATAAATTTTCGAAATTTGTTGTGAGCTGTCGAGTATTTTTAGAACTTCATTTCCATAGTTGGAAGAGGATCCAATAACAAGAACAGTGTTGATTGATGGAGATGATTTGATTAAATTGGGTTGAATATTTAACTCCAAACGAGAGTGGGTTTCTATCGCTGTGGTGTATTCTTCTTTGGTCATTGCAATTGTATCTGATGACATCAAACTCATAAGTTTCCGAGTTATGAGATGAACTGAATTGCAATCTGCAATGTCGCTTGCCGTGAGAACTACTTTCGAGCCGAGGAATCCTTGAAGTATATTTTTAAATTCAACCATCATCAAAGAGTCCAATCCGATTTCTTGGAAATTCTGATGAGGATCGATGACTTCCGAGTCGTCGAATTTCAAAATGCATTTAAGAATGTCAGAGACAATTGTGGCTAGTAGAGTTTCTTTTTCTTGAGAAGTTTCCAATGAGTTAATCTTCCTCCAAAAGTCTTCACTTGAAATTTCTTCTAGTTTCCCCGAGTTGTTTGAGGAACTTTGTTTGTTTGACTTAATGTGTTTTGCGTAAACTTTCTTTATCCATAGGAAAACTAGTTTGATTTTGTCAAAGTCGCCTTCCAAAACTGCGGCTTGTGTTGCGTGGGTGGACAAAAGAAGCTTTAATGCAGCGAATCCTTCTTTTGGAGTAAATGGTGAGATAGCTGTGATCTCAATGTCAGCTGCGACACCTGAGATAAAAAATCCACAATAGAGTAATTCAAAATTTCAATAAAAATTGTACAGGAAAGTATGAAAGACAGTTATAGAAAACTTACCAACTTGTCCCCATTGACCCCAATTAACGGAAGTTGCAGGAAGCCCAATAGCATTTCTGTAATGGGCGAA
>JAQGAD010003538.1:0-10090 GCA_034696625.1 Isotomurus palustris
ACATAACTTCAGCCTCTTCCAGGCCCGCGTCCTGAGACAGCATTTCGGAGGGAAGGAGACTGTAATTAAGTGTTATTCACACTGTGATTTGTGACATGCCCAACTGTTATGTGTGATTTGAGAAACCACACAAATCACATCATATCACACAAAATTACAATCACAGTGTGATTTTGAGGTGTGATGTGTGATTTTAACAACACTGGGCATAGGCCCTCTGCAGGAATTGATTTTTATAGCGGAGTTTTGGAAGGAGGCAATGTTTTCACTGTTAACAAGTTATGACAATTTGCTTACCTTTGCAGTTTTAAACAAAACTTGAAACAACTTTGGCTAATAATTACTTATTTGTACGGCACATTGAAAGGAAATAAGTCGTTAGATTTTAGAACAGTACTAATTGCATTCCAATTTCCTGAATTTCCTGCGTTCTCTGCTATTTTCTTTAATCAAACGTTTGCTTCCGTAAACCACACTAATTATCCTAGACTGCTTTTAAAATTGGTCTGATGTAGCTTTGAATCTTTAATTTGTCTTTGCTTGGTGTATGTTGATATAATGTTTAATTTAACTAATTCCAGACTTGGGGTTAAGGAAGGGCGTAGTTTGATTGTAACTAATCGGGAACCGGTAAATTTATAATTTTAAATTTTAATACTAAAGATTCTGGGTTCAACCTGAAAACTTTTAAAGGTGGTTATAAATATCGTATCCGTACGTTTACTCGGCGTACTTCTTGGAGTAGGTTTTTTTGTCAACCTTAACGGAAGGTAATCGTATGCACAAAAGCTTAAATTATTACTCTTTGCCAGATATGCAGAATTAAATGATTGAGCAGCATTTGGTTTTTGGCGACTTAATTAAATAATCCCAAGTTTTTAACTATACAAGTCTCTGTGGATTACTGAACTCCCATTATGATCAAATTCCAAACATTCCTTGTCTAATATTCCTTATTTAAACACGTACCTACTTTATCTTCCCATGACAGTATTTCTTTAAAAGGGCTGATTAGAAGCTGAAGAAAAGATTTTGATGGTATTTACGAGTGAAACTAGGACAATATATACCTAGAGAGCGCATATATGCCTTTAGCAAAAACTTTCCTTAGCTTAAGTTTAATGTGAAAATACTCCACCGTAAATGCACAAATATGTATTACGTTAATCATCCTTCGTCCCACTCACAATATCTTTACGAAATCTTGCCGTGAGGAAGAATTCGAGAACTCAATTAATACCTGCAGATTTACGTGACATATAATCTAAGGCAATTTTAAAAATTAGTATAGACAACTGGAGTGAATAAACAGTCCAAAATTTATGCCATGTTTGGAATGTCTACGACCTTTTCTCCTTGTACTCGGGGACATTCTCTTCTTTGCTAGTAATAATCTTTTCTTGTTATTGGCAATCCTTTCTGCAAACATATTGGTGCGACTGTCTCTTATAAAAAATTCATTATTTGCCAAACATCACTATCGATTTTGGTTGCGAAAGGAATGCGAATAAATCTATAAGTCTGCATTAACCTAGCTTTCCTTATTTGTCTGCTTATTAAGTGTTTGTATTGCAGAGCTTGAATGGAAAGCATTATTGGTTTAGTGAAGGAAAAGTTCTGGAAAAATCCTCATGATTGAATATAAATAAAGTTCAACATATAGGTGTTTCATTAATAGGAAACTGATTTTTGCCCTGGCAACTAAAATTTATCGGAGATTTTTTGTGCTAATATAGTTTTTCGCTGTTAGATGGCTCAATAATGTTTCTTCAAATTATAACGTATATGTTTTGGTTTGTAAACCAAGCCACTTCACACCCGAAGTTTAATAAAACCCAGTATACTGCAAAAGACATTCCAGATTCCGAGTTTCCCTTCAGAACGACATGGCCTCTACTTGAAGGATTAAATGGGGTCAGTGTTTCGAATTTGAATTCATACATTGACGCTTTCTCTGGCTGCTTAATACATATCTACAACTACCAAGGAATAAACATCCAAAGATTAGACAAGCCAGTAGTTTTGAGTCGCTACGATGTCTTCGGTGCCTTTGTGTGGAATAGATATAGGAAAAAAATGTACAAAAAACTGTATCGTTCATTCATTGAAAAACTCCCGTCGGAAAATGCCTTGCACAACTATACAATAAAAAAATTTGACGAGAATATTGTCGACAAGTCGACAAAGGCCCGATGGTATTGCCAATTAAAATTTGATTTTTTCTACCCAGAAGTTAGTCAAGCTGTTCACTTTCATATGTTCCACAAATGGGAGTGGTATATGTATCAACCTTCTCCGGAACCGCTAAGCTTTGGACCATGCCACTATAAATCACAATACATAAGTAAGCGAGTAACTTACGATTCAAGTAGTTTAAATTGATTAATTAATTTTCATTAATCATAGATCATAATCGTCACCCTTGGGATTCAAATTCACGGCCTACTTACAATTTTCTGATTACGTTACCCAACACAACATTGGTAACCTTGCAATTCTGGGCTCACACAAATTTCCGCTCCTACTTGAATTCACAAACAAATGTTTTGGTTCAATTGAAAACTGGAAATCTACAATTTATGGAGGGATCCTTGAGTTGGCCTGAAATAAAAATCCAAAGGGTCGAAGTCTTCTGTGAACTCTGCAACTTGTGCGAAATGGTGTTTAAAAGTATGCATTTTTATCAAAACTTACGGCATAGCATTGATACCGTGAATTTAAATTTCAGCACTCATAGTTGGTTGATTAGAAAAGTACCGAAAAATTACAACAAAAAAACACTATCATATTCCAAACATAATTTGAATTTCCTTATACCGTCAGATTTGCAGCTGCATTTCTTAATGATAGAATTCTTGAACGCAGTATCGTGGAATGCGTCATATTTACAGATGTATCCATCAGATAACAAATTGACTTTCTGTAATACATTTTACCCCAAAAACAACTATTGGAGCATTCAAGCATTAAGAACAAAATTCATTTCTTGTCATTCTACTATTCACACGTCGCGCAGCCCATTGGCAACTGCCTTTCCATTTCGTGTTGAAGATTTCACGTTTCTAAGCTGCGGTAGTCCCCAATCCGATGGCCTTTCTGTTGCTGGATTTATTGAAGCTTTTGACGCTACAATTTGGATTTTCATATCAATATTTGTTTTTATTTGGCCCGTAGTTTTGTCTTTTGTTGAAAACGATTTCAGTCTTGAAAAGATTACGAAAGACGCTGAAGCTTTTCTAATCGGGTTTGTAATTCTTGTTGAACAGTCACATATACGAACAGCCAACAAAAACAAACGTGGGTCCCTTTACGTGTTTTGTGGCCTTACGCTCCTGGCAGGAATCGTCATATCTAACGCGTACAAGGGATCGAATATTACAAAAATCGGTGCCTCGTTTAAAATTGTTCCCTTTGAAACATTTGATCAGCTCATCGTAAACCAATTCCAGATATTTACGTCTGATGAGAGCAGTTCTGTTGGAGAGAGCAGGAAGTACATTGAGAAGGCTTCAACATTGCGACGAGTGCTTCTTGTCTCAAAAACAAAATTCGATATGATAGTTGCATACATCAAATGTGCTCCTAGGGATAAGACATTAGATACTGGTACTTTTGGTTATTTCGCTGAGGATGTACTGGCAAGAATGGGCGCTATTGAAGACGCTACTTCGGCTTGTAATGGCACAGCTTGGGTTGACTGGAGAAACAAACTTGTCCCGATTTACCAAGAACTGGATACAAAGCATCCAGGAAAGGTTTTTATCGGTAAGGAAGGCCTTTTTGCATACGAAGAAGGGTTTAAAATGAAACGCTGGGTCGACCCGAGAATTCCTCTGAAAATTCTCCGACTTCAAGCTTCCGGGATTCCTGAATTTTGGAATAGTTTTAGGATTCAAAAACCACCAACCACTCTTACAAAGCCCCACAAATTATCAATGAGTGGAAACATTGTGTCGGTATTTATAGTTTTAATTTCTGGATTTTTCCTGGCACTAGTATGTTTTGGACTGGAGGTTTTCACGCAAACCGAAAAGCAAGTCTGTATGAGACACTTAAAAATATTCTGCCGAACTTTTCGACGAATAAAATTCGAATCGGTAACATTTTGCTTAGATAACGTACTAAGACGTTCCAGGGCTTTTACTCAAACACAAAGGTATGGTTTGCAAAAATTATTAATAGAACTTAAGATGCGATGTTGGATTACTTATTTAGAAGTATTCAGAAAATGTAATTCGTCTGGAGTTCGTTAGGTTTCGATTTCGAATAAAATTTTAATGCAGCTAAAATTTTGAATGTTTTGCTCCCTACCCCTTTCTTCCCACTCGTGTTTAGCTCGAAAACTTAAGAATTCCTGTTAAATACAGTTTTTTCGCATTTGAAACTGGGATTTAGGTTCATTAGAGTATCAGCTGAAGTGTTTTTATTTTCCTCTCTCGACCTCCTACAAAATCTTTTTGTTTTCGTTGACTCGCATCTCACTAATTTCTGGCCTATTACACACAGCCTATTTCCGACATCTGTTGTAAGGAATGTTTGTGTTCAAAAACGAACAATCGATAGTCGATTTACCAAACAATTGCAATTAATCCCATAGAAGTACAAATACCAACGCAATTTACTGCTGATGAGACAGTTTTAAACTTCTCCAATTTAATAATAGAAATTTAGCATTAGAATATCCATATCCTTCTTGTAATGAAATATTTTTTATCGCTTGACCCCAACGAATCTGTCGAAATTAGACTTTTTAAGGGGGAAGATTGTGTGCAGAAAAGTGGACTTGTGAAAACGAGATGAGAATCTAGGACTTTGGCAAATCTACACAGGAAATCAGAACTTTGCAAAATTACGGAGAATCTTAGGATAAAAAATGACAGAGTTTTATTTAGCTAGGAGAGATTTTCACTCTACGAAGATCGGATGAACACTGAGCAATTCTCATAACAAACACTCACACTACAAGAATTCACAATTACATCTCTACGGAGACTTAAAATACACCAACACTTTTGACACTCCCATCTTGACCTTTCAATCACTGGAAAGGTCTACACTAAACAATATATGTACAATTAGACATATTACATTTTGACTGAAACAATTATACATTGATTATTATTAAAATTGGGCGTGTTATTCGTTAGGCGTGTCAATCGTTAGGCGTTCCATTCGTGAGGCGTCTCATTCGCGGCGTCTCGTTCCCGGCGTGTCATTCGCGGCGTCTCGTTCGCAGGCGTCTCGTTCGTAGGCGTCTCATTCACGTAATCGATTAGAACACTTGTGATGACACTTGAGATGACACTGTAGGTTGCAAACGCCTTCCACTCCTTGAGACGGTTCCATCTCCAATGACTGCTGCTCAAATTTCCTTCCGCACATTTTCACTTGTTTCCAAGTTTTCCCACGGGAGAAAAGTTGATTCCTTCAGCATTTTGAACTCGAGCGACTCGTCCCGCAGCATCTTTTCCAGGGAACAGTTCCTCTGACTTTCCACGGGGAAAATCCTCACGCTCTCTTACGACTTCGCGATTGCACAGGAGCGCTCCCACCTTCAGGACACCTCTCGTTGATTCCACTGATCTTCTCCACAGTCCTCCCCACCAAAGAGTTTCGTTGTACCAAGAGGAAACCACTGGCGTCGAGTCCACGGCCTGTGACTTTGATGATAAAGTTTTCTTTGGAGATGGCAAGGTTCAAAAATTTGAGGTGCCATGGGTTTAAAAGCTACGGATGTGTGGAGGTAATCAGTAATTTAATACATAATATATTTTTGGCAAATTTCCGGGGCCAGTATAATCGCATGGAGTTTTAAAATAACATTGGCTATTTCACTTAACTTGTGTCTCATCTTACAGATTACACAAGCTTTGACTCCTCCAGAGTTCGTGTTGCATTATCTGGAGTCAAACAACATCACAGGAAGGATAATTGACGTCGAAGGATACTCCGTTATATTGGAGGTTGAAGCGAATGTTAGAGCGACTTTTGTCAGCCATACGTTCGTTGATATTGAGGAACAGAGACTTTTGTGAGTTGTTCTCACCTATGCTGTCTTGCATGAGTGCCTGGGAACCAACAACAAGCGGAACTCATCGTTACATAACGAGTGCCTTCTTAAGATCACTGAATGGGGATATTCCTAAGATTAATATGCTTGTTGAGTTTCTACAGAAATGACAGAGAGTAGTGGCTGCATTCTTTGTGTCTGAGCTAAGCCGACTGCATAGAATCAAGTGTAAGGACGATTAAGAATGTTCATCTACGAGTTGTTCGTCAGATCACTAAATTTCTTTAGAATAAGAATATGCTGTAAGAAGACTTTCTTGAGATTTCGTCAATTCAGATATACATTTTGTAGTTGCTAAAGGTATGTGTGTGAAATGTAAAGTGCCGCAAGCGAGCGAAGACGTTGGAAACTAACAACTCCTTTGAGTTGTGTAATGTAGTTAATTCATAATTATCATCCATGTTAAATTAACAAATGAAATATAATCCGATGCTTTATTCCATCATGCTTTTAAATGGAGTTAAATTAATTGCAGTTTAGTATTTAATATTTCACAATATAATATTTATTGAAAATGAAAAGCATTAATTTGATAAAACGCATATATTCTGGCTAATAAACGACTAATAAAGGTGAATTATTAATTTTGATTCAGCGCATAACTTTACTATTTTTTGCTTTAATTGTATTTTACAGGAAGCAATAAACTACCCAATGCATATAATTCTGCAAAATTGGCGTTATTAATTAGAGCGTGGCACAATCTTAAATTACGGTTTTTAAATGCAACACTTAATCCAACAATAATTCATGTCTAGCGTCTGGCTCAACTACACGGAGAAAATTTGAGCTGCTACAGTAACTAGTATTAAATTAAGCAAAGAGATTTTACCTTACCTATCGTATGTAAAAAAGCCTTACATGATTAGTTTCTATTTCTATCGAAAAGCCACTAGTGCATCAGCTGTAGCCGTGACGATGGTTTTGTAGAATTCCTTTTTGTACTCATGTGAGATTTCAAACAAAACTGATGTTCCAGTTCCCGCTCGAAAGGCAAGGGGTTTTGTTGCTCTTGCAGACTTCAAGACAATTTGTTTTTTGCAAGAAAATGAATTAACCCTTTTGAGTGCGTAGATACTTACATCATTAACCTTTACAGCGCTTGGTAGTGCAATATGAATGAAAAATAAAATGAAAGCAGCAACAGTTGGTCCTGCGAGGTTAATGGGGAAAGGCAGAATTTGCGACATGCGAAGGGTTACGTAATTAGACAACACAAGAATTCTCATTCCACCTCCAAGCAGCAAGGATACCATTATGTCAAACACCGGCATTCCAGGTGCAAGAAGAACATGCGAGTAATTTACTCGCTTAGCGATCTCCTCCAGAACTGTTGTATTTTGTAGAATCTCCAGAGTTTTGCAGAGAGACTGGAGAACCACGTGAATAAGCGCCAGTGAGATTGGAAATAGTCGACAAGCCTCTCGTGTTGTGGTCATGTTAAGCAGAAATCTGAGTGGAACAGCCGCAGTCTCCAGCATTTGAATTGACGATGGATCCAGGTTGGTTGAATGGAGTGACCAATTTATGAAAAAGTACCAAGGATCGATTTTTGCAAACACTCCGAAGGGAATGGTGACGACGAACAAGAAGAGAAAGTAGACAGACAGGAATATTCCAAATCCCCTTGGATCGCTTTTAGGTGATTTTGATTTCTTAGCATTTCGTGTTGAAATGCATTTTCCATTTGTTTGGTGAGGCAGAAGGGCGTTGATGGTTTCCACAAGACCCGATCCATAGAAGTAAAGAGTGAAGAACACGGGATACAGGGACAGAAGCATTGCACTCAATATGATGTAAAGCAGTGCGAGCACTTGAGGCGGATATTGTTTTGTTGTATTTGCTATTGGTTTGCTTGGATTGTCGTAGACATGAAGCAGAGTTTGAACTCCCACGTAGAATTGGCTTAAAACGGATAAGCCGGTGATAACAAAAAGCTGAAGCAAAAATGGAAGGAGGAGTCGAATTTTTCGTGTTATTCGGAGCTTTTGTTGACCAACATCCCAGCAAATTATTGGATTCCCGAATGATTGGAAAAGTTTTGCGTACTCGTCGAAGGCTTTCGTTATCCAATAGGTTTCTATCATTTTTGCAAAGAATTTCTTCAGATTGAGTGGGTTTTAGCAACTAGGATGAAGGATTATGTGATTATATTCTGAGTTAAGCTATTAAGCACGTGCAGTGATCACATAATCCGGAGATTGACTGTTGTGGCAAGAATTTTAAACTAAAATTTGTCTCGTATTTTTGAAATGAGAATAACCAAAGAGCAAGTGCTCCTGTAATTGTGTTTGGTAATTTGCAATTCAAGATGCAGTTGAATATTCCTGTTTTTAATTCTGGGCTTTTAAATGCAGTTAGACGGTTGCATTAGTATAGCAGATCGAAGACAGGGATGGGTTCCTGCAAAAGCTTCTACGCTCACGTACAATATTGTTCGAACTGAACAATAATTAAAAGGTACAACTAAATAGAGACTAAAGCATTACAGTTACCTTGGTGAGTTTCACTGCACTTTATTAAAGTATGACATTTTATTGACCTTTATCTAGATCAAATGTTCACAATTGCTCCGTTGCAGATCCCAGGAAGCAAACCCAAATTATGGTGTAAATAATTGATGTTTCCTTAAATCATGCCCCATACATCAAGGCTATTACCGGAATTGAAGTTGCTCGTCAGAGTTTAGTACTACAGATCAATCTGAATCAACATTAAGCCCCTTAATTACGACAATAACATATACTTGCACTCGTACAAGGTACCCAGCAGTAGAATAGATAATGCTCTGTGTTATGATTACAAAGAATTAGCAAGCTTTACCAATTCCTGTGCAGAAAATGCAAAAAAAACAAAGCCTTCAACTTAAAATATTAGTGGTCGTTTTCAATGCATAAAATGTTAGAACGAACAACTCAATCATTATCTTCTCATTGCACGATTTTCGTCATTACTTTAAACACTATTCAAAGTCTAAGAATGTTGCTATCCCGATGACTGAAAGATATCACAGTTCCACATTATTACTCTATGAGTTATTGCAGAAAGTACAAAATATGATTCAAAACTTGTAAATACTTTCATGAAAACCAGTAAAAAGTACATGTCTCATTCAGTGAAATGACACACGAATAAATCTCCCATTGATGCAAGTGATATAATTAAGGGCACCAATTACACCAGCAGTTCCGAGTTGACTGATACTGATACGGGTGGTTTAATGATGCAGTAAAATTCAACAATAATGGTAGAACTTCACAACTGCCTTTGTCAATTCCGCATCGATTAAATGTCTCTCCTATTTGCCAAGCGAGGCACTTTAATCTTTTTATGTTGTTTTCGATTCATCTCCAGCTTATAAATTTCAGATCTCAAAACGAACTTACTTTACAATTTTGTTTGATTTGTTTGCGATATTCGCCTGCTTCTATTTAACAAATTACAGCAAATTACAGAAATGAAACTCACCAAAAACTGTATTACAGTTGACAAATAGGAATTGATTTTTATAGCGGAGTTTTTGAAGGAGGCAATGCTTTCACTGTTAACAAGTTATGACAATTTTACTGCAGTTTTAAATAAAACTTGAAAAAAACTTTTGGCTAATAATTACATAGTTTTACCGCAAATCAAAAGGAAATGAGTCACTAGATTTTCGTACAGTATTAATTACACTCCAATTTTCTGTGCTATTTTCTTTAATCAAACATTTGTTTCCGCAAACCAAACTAATGATCTTACAATTAGATTGCTTTTAAAATTGTTCGGATGTAGCTATGAATCTTTAATTTGTCTTCGCTTGGCGTATGTTGATAATTACTGATCTTTAATTAAACTAATTCCAGACCTGGGTAAACGAAGGACTTAGTTTGATTGTAACTCATTGTGAACGAGTGGCTATATTTTAAACCTGGTAAAAAATGAGCTGACGTTTGATATACTGATTACTACTTGAGGCCTTATCTTGAAATAATGGCTTTATAATTTAAATACTAGACATTCTGATTTCAACCTGAAAAT
>JAQGAD010003539.1:0-10088 GCA_034696625.1 Isotomurus palustris
GCTCATGAATAATTATTAGAATTTTTGTGGTAAGCTTCAGTGGAGGAGTGGAGTGTGCATGCATGCTCAAGGGGTGCCTACGTCCGTCACTGAAAGGGTCTTAAGGTCATTTCTCGGAAAGGACCATTTTTAGACACCCAATTTGGGAGCTTTAAGGGCTCAGTAAGTTTGAATGTCTCTGTACATTTCCTTACCTTTAAATGAAGTGAAGCGCACAATCGATGAGTTTATTAATTGAATGAAATCCTGCAGTTGTGTGAAGGAGTTTATTATCATCGGAATTATTACGTTGAAGCAGCTTGCGAGAAGCATTAGAGAGTAAAAGTTTAAAGTGTTTGTTTCTTTTTCCCCTATCAACTGCAGAAGCCTTACTGATACGTAGAAACCGTAAAAGAGCACAAGAAAGCATCGAGTTACGTAAGAGTAGAAACTTCTTTTGGGTACTGAAATTGAGATTATCTTCTCATTCAGTTCGAAAGGAGAGCACCCGTAAGCTCTTCCTAATTTTAGGAAAGCCTGAATAGTTTTTGTAAAAGTTTTGCTCATCGTAGTAACACTTTTGGAGTCCCAAACCACTGTGCTGTATGTTGCAGATCCGCTGAATATATTAGACTGAAGAAAACTTGATTTGATTTTGTGTGATGTGCATAAGCTCTGAATGTGTTCCTTTGCGTACATAATGGAATTAAACTTGTATGTAAATGTCTAGTTGAGTGTAGAAACCCACATCAGATAGGGTATAAGTTATATAATCCTGAATTGAAAGCTTGTGTTTTCGATGCTTCTTATCTCTTCAATCTAGAAACCTTTCATTCTTCGGTAGATACACAGAACCAAACCTAACCAAACGGTACCTTCGATACTAAAACCAAATTCATTTTAAAACAGCACAGAACTAAAGAAGATAGCACACAGCCATGCTGAAGTTGGACACAACGAGCCACTTAAAAACAGCAAATTAATGAATAACGGAATTTTAATAACTGAAGTGTTTAGCACCCGAAAGTTCTTCCCAGTCTGATGAAAGCCTGAATGGTTTTTGAGAAACTTTTGCTTATCATAATTCACACTTCTAAATTCCCAAACTTGAATGGCGTACATTGAATAACTACTAAAAAGTGTAGACCGGTGCAACCAACTTGACTTGATTTAATTCTTTGTGATGTATATAAGCCCTGAATGTGTTTCTTTCCTCATCGATTGAAATTAAATTTGTATGAAAACGTCTAGTTGAGTGCAGAAACCCATTTCAGATAGGGCGAAAATAATGTAATCCTGAATAGAGAACTCGGCTCTTCGAACACTTCATATCACTTTAGTCTCCAATGTTTTGATGCTTTCGCAGATAAACTATAACAGACTTCTGCTTTCCATTGGTTCTTCCAATGGTTGCCTTGGATTGTTATTCACTGCGTAATAAATGACCATCAAATATTTCAGCAATATGTGCTAAGCCATTTGATCATTGCCATTGATGCTATTTGTGATTCAAAACCAAGGTGAGCTGAAAGTTGTTTGAACCTTTTTAATGGGGAATTATATTTATTAGATACTGAACTAATACTGGACAGAAGTGTTGTGTTTAAAGGAAATTAAATAAACGAAAATTATTGCTGCTTAAGTTTGTCAATAATTCTGCTGCGCATTTACTCTATTGGAACTTGGAACGAAAAATCGATTTTAGAGTAATTCAATTGGTGTACCAAAGTATCGCAGCGATATATAGAAACTAATTTAATTTGTAGAAGTTGGAATTCCTAAATTAAAATTTAGAAACCGTAATCACAACAGAAATCAGAAATTAGAACTAAGAAGCCGTCATTGAGAACATAAATCTAAACCGCACATATATATGTGACCCTAGACCCTTAATAGAGTACCCTGAAGTGTCAAAATTAACCTAGAAGCAATCTGTAGTTAAAGACCTTTCCAACGATACCCAACATGTCATGGTTCTCAAATAAAATATTTAAGTGCCCCTGGACCCTGCAGGGAGTTCCCTGCAGTGACCATACTAGGTTCGCTGTAATCTACTTATCAAGGCTTTTCCAATGATATCCCATATGATGGAGGTTTGTATTTGAAAATTTCTTGACCTTTGACACTTGACCCTGAGGGGAGTGACCTGCAGAGTCCATCTTCGAATTTAGCCTCCGCTTGGTAACTAACTGTCGACTTGTGAAGAAAAAGTTTGAAAAAGTCGATTCTGTCGACAGTTTTTGTGGACACAGACAGACAGACGGACAGACAGACAGACGGCGTGAGTATTCCCATAAAGTCCCATAAAGTATCTGCGATACTTAATTATTAATAATACTGTTTCACTTGAAAAACTTAAATGTCGTAGCAAGGAGAGAAGTTTCAAGTAAAATAGCAATAAATATTCTTGCTTGTTCACCTATCTCTTTGTGTATAACTCGTGTAACTCGAGGTCTTTTATCGGGGCACACTCTTCATTTTGTTCAATTGTTTTGCTTCTATCTTTACTAATATTCATTTTTATCTACTAATGCTAGGTTCATTACATTCAAACTAATAAAACTGGGAATTTATCTGTCCTTGGGATACTGCTTGAATTAGTTGTTTCGTATAAAAATGGAGGCTTAGGTGTCGAGTCAGCATTTGCCTGAGAGTTAAGGTGAAGGAAAGTTTTCGTTGGTTCTAAAATCTCCTGCCTGTTCCTCACATTAATTGTTGGTGATACTACTCCAATTCACTTATTACTTGGGGGCATCCACTTACTTCAGGACTTGCAACAATAAATAAGGGACTGATAAATCTGCGCTGCCATTATTCGTCCCACATATATCCCAACAGCTTAGCCTGTTTTCGTCATTATCATTGTGGGATTGGTATTGCAACAAATACCTGTCTATGCTAGCATTGATTGCAGACTACTATAAATATTGGGTTAGTATAATTGCCATTATACAGCAGTATAAAGAAACCATTATTTCGCCTGATTCAAACCAGTATCTAGTGAAAAATGAGTTGTCTAAAAAACTAAATTAAACTAAAATGACGTGGCATCACACAGAACTATCCATTTATATAACAAAAACATAATGACATAATTTATTCCTATTCAGACACAAAGGCTCCATCCAGCTATTACGAATAATGTTCAATAAAACTCCAACTGAGGCAAATTTTGAGAAATGAATTGCGTACAAATTCAATTCCAACAACCGTTGATTACTTATTACTTTTAATCACTTATTTCTCATCTTCCATTGATCAAACATGAATTGTAGAAGAGGAAGAAGAAGAGTAGGAAGAGTGCATGCTAGTAGGTGGGTAAAAAACAAAAATGTTAAATTTTATGAATGAAATCCACTTGTTGCCCGAATGGAATTCTTCCATTCACCTTTCGTAAAAGCTTCCTCCATATTCGATCTTACAACAACGAATTTTTTCGGGCTTCTAAACTGTTTTAGACATAATGGATGTAATTGTATCTACACGAGCTATTCAGGTTTCTATTAACACGTAATGAAATTAAAATGCGTTTTTTGACTTGAAAATATCAAATAAATCTCTAATATGGTCCGGATAATGAGTTTGTATATTTTTTATTTGTAAGTAATTTGAAGCCTAAGCAAAGCAGATTCTCGTAGCGCAGGAATATTATGAGGAGGATGATATCAACAAACACACTTTGAAATACAAGGATACAACAGTCTACCTTTAGCTGGCATATAATTGACTTTTGTACAACTTTATTCCGCTCCCATGGCCCTATATATTCCCGCGCTCAACCGATCGATACGAAATTTAGGAGGGGGTTCACAATTTCTTTCTTAGACAGTTGAAAATTATGTTGTCGATCAATTAAGTAGTTATTGAGATGAGTCACGAGAACACTCCCCGTCGGACAGACGGACGGATATTGTTTATGGTTCTTTAAGCCATAATTCCTTGGGTTAAATGTATGCATGTATACTACGTAGCTCGTAACTCTCTATTTGTATTGATTTTTGTAATATATCCATTTTATCAATACATAATCGGTAGAAAAAAACAATCCAAGTCTGGTCGTCATAACTTTATTATTAAAGAAGTAGTTTGACAAATTGTAAGTAAACAAGTCTTGCAAACAAAAGCCATTGTGGATGCTACGTCTAGACCAGAATAGATTTGCAAGGATACACAAACTTATTTTCGGGCCTTCAGCACCACTAAATCTATAAATAAATTTTTGTGCAAGCAAATTCATTGATAAAATTTCAATAACGAGCAGAAATATTGTAAAAATTGACAAACAAACAAATCTACAGGGTTTCTTCAACTTCATTCAACATCTTTCGTAATGGTGTGGGTTTGTTTAAGCCATGAACTACGATTTCAAGGGCAAAAACGCTAAAGTAACCAAACATAAGACATGTTGTTAGTAAAAAGAGGAACGAAAACGACTGCATCGAAACAGACTGTGTAAAAAATGTTCTTTCACGTTGAACTGCCGGATTGCCGTTGTTCGAAAGTATTGAATAAACTTTACCAGTACCACTTGATGCTAATTCGAAGATTCGTTGGGTAAAAATATTCTTTGGGTGAGTGTGAGAGTCATAGACAAGACGGCTTCGTGAATAAAAGTTTTGAATCCACGAATAAAATTCATTCTTGCGAGCATGAATTTGCCAGTACGGATAAAGTCCACTTTGCATGATTCCCCCAAGGAGTTTATTAAATTTCTCCATCATCATGTTTCTTTCCATTACCCAAAAGTTTATGTAATTGAATGGAAATTCTTCATTAAGCTGGTAGCCTTTGTAAACCGGTGCAAAATCTATCAATCTTCGGCTAAACTCCTCAGTCTCGTCTTTTGTGTCCATAACTGCAAAAGTTTCTGAAGAAGTTACATTCGTTCCCAAAATTGTATATTTGTCTTCCAAAATGGAGTAAATAATTTCGTACAGATTGTTTCCTGAAAATACGAGGTTTTTCTGTAATTTAGACATCCAAACAGGAGGCACCAGGTTTGTGGCTGTGAAATAGTCGGGAATGAGATATCTCCTTAAACCGGAATCGTAGCTTCCATCTGCAAATACCAAACCATTTACTTGCAATATTGGAATGTTGGATTGCAGGACTTCTTCAATAGACGCTGGAATGGAAGGAGGCTGTTTTGCTACGAGACATGCAAAAATGTTTCCTTGATATTCAAGGCCTAAAATAAAACAAAGTAGCCACCATGTGAAAACAAGTGAGAAGTACTTTGAATAGGAGCTTCTGAAAGCTGTTCGAATATACGATGGCTCCGATTGAGCAAGTAGTGAACTGTAAAGCCACCAGAATATTTCAGTTTGATTTTTAATCTTAAAAGCGAATCTTAGAACTACAAGACAAGTAGAAAAAACGAGGATAAAGAATCCCCACGTAAATTTATCGAAAGGGTCGAAAAGTCCCGTAAAGCTTGAAACTTGTATCTTCGAGAAAATGTAAGCAACATAAGGTTCCAACTTAGTGGCGTGAGAAAAAACTTCAAATCTCGTTGTCTGAATTGCAGTGATAAATTTGATTTGGGAGCTTGTGATTCTTGTGTGAAACATTAACTGCGGTGCGTATGGCGTTTCCTGAAGTCGGTCCCAATCGTTATACAAAGGATATGTGAAATTTAATATTTTAGATACAATCTTCAATGTGCAGCCTTCGGGATACTTTGCCCATTTGTCCTTGCGAAGACTGCAGTCGTTCATATTTTCATACCGAAGCTGTAAGAATACTTTGCTGTCCAAAAGAGACAGTCGTCTTCGTGAAAAGTTGTATTTGTATCTATCAATGAGACTATGAAATAGAAGAGAAGTCATGGGGACTGTGCTTTTAATAATTCTTACATAGTTGCAATAGGGTGTCAGGATTCTCGTAGCACTTCCATAAACCACGTTAACCGATGTGGGAGTATATAGAAATATATGGGATGTCAGTGGGGCACTAGCGTAGTCAATAGCAAACTTGGAATGCTTAATATCTAACGCTTTCAGATTAGTTTCAATAAATATGTACTTTGGATTTTCAGATAAAGAAACCATCATGCGTAATACTGTAGTTATAAATCGTGTTGTAATATTTCCTGGCAGCTTGTGGGCCCAATGGGTAAGGAGAATTGTGGCTGTTCCGGTTTCCGAGCACAATGAGTATTGGTAGTGTTTTGAAACATTTACTGTGTTGTTTCGGTAGACCAGCACGTTTTTGTACGCACGGGTGTATTTACCATATTCGAAATCATTTACTGAATCCAAAACAACGGGAAAGTTATTTTGAACGTAGTATATTTCAATATTTAACTCAAATGATTCCTGTGTGCCAATAAATTGAACTGTGCAAATGTTCAGGACTTGCAGTAAGTTAAAAATCATTTTCAACTGAGAAAATGGAGTAATAAATATTTACATTTAGTTAAAGTCCAAGAAGACGAATTGTGTGGTTTCTTTCAAACTACAGGTCATGATTCTTTCGTTGCTAATCTGCTACAAATGTTTCTCTGGGATTCTGGGCTCTGAAGTAAATTCTGTTCCATCTGTCTCAGAAGCACTGACAATTAAAACCAAGGTATAAAACTAGACTGCATGCTTTGTTTCTTGCTTAAGCTGTGTGATGTGTCAGTTAATATGTACTGCATTTGAATAGAACACGGAATCAAATTTGTAGAGGAAGGAAATGAGAAGGAATGAAGCGTCTTTTCCTTTTACTTATTTGTTTTGGTCTGATGGCTCAATTTAATAGTTAATTCTTCTTGAAAATGTTAAATTATGCCGATGAGGGGTTTTAAGTATTGCTTTCCGTTGGGGACTGACGATATCTAGTTAAAATATCTTGTGCCCTTTACGCTGTAGCTGATTAAACAAATTGTCCAAATATTCTGGTTTTGGTTCAAAGAGAACTTCCACAGTAAAAGTATAAACTGAATGTGTCACAGTTCTGCATTAGTTTGTGAGAAAACTTTGAAGATACTTTCAAAATTATAGGGTACAATTGAGGTATAATTGTATAATGGCAGACAGGTCATTTGACGTTGAATATTTTAGTAGGGTTGATTACGCCACTACACCTTAACTAAACATAATCTTAGTCAGGAGTACAGACCAAACATATTGGATAACTTAATTGTTTTGCAAGATTCAAGTGGGTAGTACTTTCTAATAATTCCACCCGTTCGTCAGTTAAGGACAATTTCTATAATTTGGACAAAATTGGGCTTGGGGGGATTATTAAAACTGAAACTATGAATATCAAAGTATTCTGCAAATATTATATAATTATTAAAAGTAGTCGCTCCAATTAAAGTTGGAGATTTAATCACCACAATTACGCGAATTTTGCTTCAAAATAGAAGCCACGATGAGCTAAATACGCAAATTGCTTCGACCTTCAGTTCAGCTGTAATGAGGATCGACAAAAAGTTTACGAAAACTGGTGAAAAAAGAGTTCGTGCCCATTGTCCTTAGCGTTGGTTTAAGTTATGTAAAAAGAAAATGCTACTCTTTGATTGTAATCTGTTTCAATTTGTTAACGGTCCTGGAGTAGAAGAGATTAGAAAATAAAAGAATATAGCGATCCCGTCTTTGAATTCTGATACAAATAATGCTGTGGGATCTAAAGTACTCTCTGCTCTAACTATCCGCATTACAAGCAACTCAAAAACAGGAATAAAAGCTAGCTTGCAAGTTTATTTTGATATTTTAAGTCTCCTGTGGCTCCTTTTATCGATAAACTTTATCAGAATCGCCAACGCACAACCAAGCGTAAGCGTTTTAAATCTTGGTAACTCATCATCTGAACATGAATGCGGCTTTGAAGGAAATGAGTTCCAATTTCAAGCGCAAAAATTAAAACTTGGCTGCACCAAAGCAACATGGTTAGAATGAACATAAATTTGATCGATTGTATAGAAACAATTTCTTTGGCGATTGGACTGAAGCCTCGGTTGCCATTATTCGAAATTTATGAGTACATTTTACCCAGACCCCCAGTAATAAAATCGAATATTTTTTCTTCAAACGGGTTCGTAGGTTTTGCAGTAGATGAAACGATATTTGGATTTATAGAATACAACTCTTGAATCCACGAAAAAAATCGATTATTATTCTCAGCATGAAGTTGTCAGTATGAATACAATCCACTCTGTGTGATTGCGCCAAGTTTCAAATTAAACCTTGGGATCATCATGTTTCTTTCCATCATCCAAAATTGGGTGTAATTAAACATGGATTCCTCATTGAGTAAACGATTTGTAAGATGGAATGAAATATCGAAGCCGTTTACTGAAATCCTCTGCATCCCACTGTGTGTCCATCACAGAGAAAATTTCGGCAGATGAAACATTCGGAACCAAAACCGAATAGTTCTCTCCTATAATAGACCGAATTATTTTGTACTCATCATTTCCACTGAACAAAAACCGAACCGAATAATGAATTCCCGAAAGAAAAAAACCGTGAACGTTTTTAGAAGTCACAGTTTGTGCGCTTTTGGCAATTGTAATAAATTTGCAATTATTTTTCTTATTTTGTGAAGCACTTCCGACTACCAAATTTACTGTGAGTGAAGTGAACAGGAAAATGTGAGAAGTGATTTGAAATCTCAAATAGTCAAACGCAACTTCAGACTGATATTTGTTTAAAACGTTTAAACTTGAACTGGTTTCAATAAAAATGTACTTTGGGTTTTCATTGAAGGACGCCATCCTACGCAGGACTTTACTGATTGACTGTTTCGCCATAAAGGAGGATGATTGTTGGTGTGGATTGTAGAACAATTTTGTTAGGAGAATTGTAATTGTCCCGGTTTCTGAACATAGGGAATATTGGTAATGGTTTGAAATTTTAATATTGTAGGATACTGTAACGTCGTGATGTACTGGATTGTTTCTTTAATTGTCAAATTATGTAGTTAAATTTAACACCACTGGAAGTGTATTGTTCATAAGATACAGTTTAAGATTCAACTCGAGTGCTTCTTTACTGCCAATAAATTGAACAACACACATGTGAAGAGTATTAAGTAAGCTATAAGTCATCATAAAGCAAATAGCTGCAAGCCCAATTACCGATTTTTCATGTGTCAATCTTATCCGGATTATTATTCACAAAGGGAATGCAATATAAGGAGTTTTCAAGCGATAACTCTTGTGCTTGACTTAACCACCAACATGGAATACTTATTGTCCTTATTAAATTCCCAGAATCTACGTAGTTTTCAAACGTGTATAGTCCACAGAAAAAAAGAGGAAAGGGTTTATCTCCAGTAGCAGTTGAGAAAACCATTCAAGACTAACTATGTCCCGTTGTGGCACTTATTTAGTTATAGGTTACTTTTTCTTTCCTTCAGACAATAATCAGAAGTAACTCCGTTACCAAAATTTAAGTTTTTCAGGCAATTGTAGTTTGATATCTAATGTTGATAGTTTCGTGGTGAGATTTAATTTCCCTTCAACGATTAACTTAAATTTTTTAACCACTTAACAAAGAACTGATCAATTTCTGGTGAAATTACCATACAGTTAATCAAGTCGTATAGTAGTAATGTCGACGGGATAATTCCTTTAGCTGCTGCTCAGGTCTTTGAGTCCCATTGAAGTAGCTCCCAAATTACAAAAACGGAGTTAGTTTGGGTATCACACGTATCTCAATATGGAAATCACCTGCCTGTCTTTCATTCACTTCATATATAGATAAAGATATACGTACATTCATAAGTTTTAACTGATTGGATGTGTGGGATTTGGTAATTTTGATTGATTAAACAAAAGCACATACCAAGCACAATGCTGCAGGACGTTATTGAATATAAACGGAGAAATGAAAAAAAGTCTAAACAGATTTATAGACAGTACAATAAAGGAAAGAATTCCATGGACGCCTCCAAATAAATTTATTGGATCTGCACTCGAATTCCTTCTCCTGTAATGTTGGAATTAGAATATAACCTGATGATGGCGACTATCGAAGTATCAATAAATTCTGAAACGTTGCCTGGTTGGCCGCATGCCCTGAATAAAAAAATCCACATGTGTCAAGCAATCTATTATTTCCTTTCACAATATTTCTGATAAACTGACCTGTACTCAGAAGTTTCCAGACGCTTGTAAT
>JAQGAD010003540.1:0-10082 GCA_034696625.1 Isotomurus palustris
GTCTTTACCTGGGTCGTCGTCTCCAGAATGTGCCTCTTGTTCATCTTCCTCGATAATGACTTGTCCTGGGGTTGACGATAATTCCCCTAAATCGTCGTCGTCGTCGTGTTTGATGTGGCTTTTTACGTGTTCCCAGATTCGAATTTGGAGGACGTTGTCCACTTTGTGAATCCGAGCTAACACTAGATTCCGCTTGTGAAATGCGACGCTGTTGTTGAGAAAACTCATTTGTTTGTGCTGAATTTTCAGACGAATTAGAAGATGATGTCGAGTTAAGAGTTCGGTCCTTCCGCCCTGAGCTAGGTATTTCTCCTTCTAAAATTCGAAATAAGAAATTACTTTCGAACCGTGTGAAGGTGAAGTGTCCGGTGACGCTAACCCTCCATAGTGTATTCGTCAATGTCTGAAGGTAGTTGGAATTGTACATTGGAATCTGGCAATTGGTCGTCACTCTTATTGCGGTAGAAAGCATTTTCATCTTCACTGTCTTCGTTGCTGCTTGCTGCTTTTTCCTCGGCATTGTCTGTAGGGGTTGATGTATGTTGGGCTGCAAAAAATATTAGCTTATGGTTAGATCTAAATCAACATGAATACAATGGGGCATTGAGCGACTTTGCTGTTCTTTTAATACTATGCTGTACTATGTGAGTAGTTTAAGGTTTGCATACGACTAAACTGCTGAGCAAGGAAACTTTCTCCTCCTACAGATACTGAAGTTGTATTCAGCAACGTCTCATTCCTGAACATAACAGGCACGTAATCCTCCACAGGTTTTCCCTCACACTTTGGACACTTCCATTTTCTTTTATGATGCTTAAACTTCTTCACTGGAATTTTAATGCACACATTGTGATACCATTTTTTACACAAGTCGCAACATATCATAGCATGCTCTGGTGAGGGAGCTTCATATATTTTACAAATGCAGTAGATAGGTAATCTTTTCTTTGCAACGGATGTATTTATAAAACTTGGTCTTCTGACGTACGGAATGCTTCTTGTAACGCACAAAGATTTCTGTTATGAAGTAAAACAACTTAGTGAGGGATTACATTGCATTTTAGGATCACACAAATTTTTACCTGCAAATGTTGGAAGTCATTGGTGAAAGCGCTTTCCAGCCACAACCTGTCCACTGCGGATGAAAATCGATCGCCTAATCGGGTGGCTATTCTTCCCCAAACCGATTTCTTATCTTTCGTTGAAACGTTTAACTCAATGCAGTTGCCTCCAATTTCGTCGAAAATAGCTTGTGCTATTTGTCGACCGGTTATTCCTTCCCACCTACGAATGTCTTGGGATGCCATGTCTCACTGAATGTGTGTTTCGAAGTAGGCCTGTATTAATGCACAATTTTATAGCACCTCAGCAGTATCATAATGGTATGTTTTTCTATGTGTATCCATCGAAGGGATAGCTGCTTCCGGTGTCAGATTTGTTGAACTAAAGTACAATTCTACATAATGCTGCATAAAAACACAGGCCAACTTCAGGAAAGGACCAGTCTTAGTCTGGATTTCTTTGTGATGGCACTCTTTACTCAGTCCCAATTACTTCGCAAGACAGTACATTCCCTTATATGTGTACTTGTTGTTCATGGAGGTAAGTGATAAGCTTGCATGCAGTCCATTATAATATAATATAACTTTGATACTCCAATATTTCAGTTTACTCAACCGTTCCCTTCACGAGTATTGTCAAGGGCGTGTTTTATCAGGAACGAAGCAACCCGATCATTTACCAGAAGTCCATTCCTGTCACATTTATTATTGATCTGCCTTCGGTAGACACCGCGACATCGAACACTACATGTCACTCAGAACCACAAATCTGCTTACTGAAACACGAATCTGAACGAATCCACGAGTTGATAATATCGGATACAATCTCTAACCACCCTTACTTAAAGCAAACCAGGACTCGCCGAGGATTAATAAATGCGGTTGGTGAAATTGACAGGTATTTGTTTGGAATCGCAACCACCGGAGACGTAGATGCCCTTCACACAGCAGAAGCTATAATCGCTTCGCTCATTACACATAATATTTTGGTGGATTCCACACGTAAAACCACGAATGTAATGACCTGATGCTGTTGACCTCGGAAACATGAGGATATTGATGCCTTAACTCTCTGTGTGAAAAAAACACGTTATTACTTGCAACTGTGCTTTAAAACTACACTGGCATCATACAAATAGTTGCTTCTTTTACCTCTTTAAACTGGATGTATTCAAGTACAGGAAATTGAATTCAGCAGGATGCTCTTCAACTGTCTCCATAATTAAAACAACATCGTTTCCTGGCAAACTTGGACAAAACGTATTTATCCTGGAGAATCGCAATTGCTTGATTAAACAGTAACATGCAGTGTGTATACAAATTATTTTTTACCCAACAAACAGAAGACAAAGCAGGAAAACGCGTGAATCCATTGTAAAATGAGCAATACACAATCACTGAATAGACAGTGGTAACTGACTGTGATGATGCGAAAGCGAACAACGATATATGTTCTGGTTGTTTAAGCTCCTCCTTGTACATCACGAGTGCATGAGTGAGTGTGTTGCATGATGCAGTATGCATACAGTGAAACAGGCCATTCAGGACCAAGAATAAATGAAAGTACCCGATAAATTCCACACGTTTTTGTTAGTGAATTTTTATTGCATACTCATGATACTGGACAAAGTCATGGGCTTGTAAACAGCATTACATGTAAACGTATATAGTTAATAGTTAGTTATTGAAGTAAGATTTGAGTACATGTAGGATACATGGAAGTGGACCTACTGCTCCTAGAAACAAGAAAAAGAAGATGCGCTCAGCATAACTTAATAGAACGTATCTCATTAACGACGGAAACCATGTCTTTAGCCTTGAAGATTTTTATTTCTTGTCCAGTGCATCCAGATCCCTTGAACATTCTAACACAATCAAACTTCCCTTTCCTTTTCGGGAGAGTCCACTCCACGGTCTCGATTCTGTGAGTTATCGACGCAAAAGAGGTGCACATGTCAAGCATTACCGGAATGGTGTAATGAAATCGGTCATCGTAGTAAAAGTCCCGATCTGGAATGACGAGTATATTTTACTCTGAGAGTTAAAAGCGCATTTCAGGACATTTACCTTCCCAACTCATAGGCTCCCGACTACACAGTATGGAGTAGGTTTCGAAGTCCTCCTTCAGTTCAGCAAGATCTTGAATCAGGCTTACGAAAGACTCCCTAGGAGTGATGTACTTCAATTCTTTGTATGCTTGCTTCATAATGTAGTCTTCAGAGGGTGGCTGCACGACATCTATAACCTTCAGGCTTCTTCGTTATGTGTGATGGCTGGATTCAGCAGCACCAGCCTCCATGAACACAGACTTCCTTGCATCCGGACCAGGAATAAGTTCGCTCAAAGAAATGCGTGTGCCTGGGACATAGGGGAAAGTTTGTTTATTAATACTATTCGAAGGAATCTAATGAATAACGAGACTTGCCTCTTGTAATAGTTGGGGATTTTCCTACACTGTCTGCCCAGTCTCCAATCGTTCGATCAGTTCTGAACACTCCCCCTTGGACAAAGAATACTCGCTGGGTGATATTTTTACGGAAATGAGGATTTGTTTGCATAAGGATTTCCATGGGATACGCTCCTGGTGGTACTAGGGTTAGATCGCTTACCCTTATTACGTCCGGAAATGAAGTCCTCGTGACAGACAAAAACAATCGTCCTCCAAAAGTTGCTTCCACGAACATGTGTGTACCGAATTCCTGCAATTCAATTAAATTACGTAATGTATCTGTTGTTTACAGAAACAGATTGGAATTTCCAGATTGAGAAAGAGAATGTACAAAAGTATACCTGTATAAATCGGTGGTAATCTTCTTCCCATTTCTCGTAAGGCACACCTAATGAGTTCCAGAAGTCCAAGAAATGCTTTGTTGGAAGTAATCCTCCGTACAATTTTATTCGATACTGTTCCATGTGGTATGTAACAGTCTAATACAACAGCTCAATTGTTACTGCAGACTCACTTCATACTAATCAGACTTACTGTTTTCTTGTTTGCTCCGGTAGCAAACGAGGCAAGCTGGTATGCTTCAGGACCACCAAAGTGCATGGTGATAACGCCAACACGATAAATCTCTGGCACGAACATTCTTGTATCTCTAGAGATCAAGGAGTCTCTCACCTCCTCTTGATAAACATGCTGTAAGAGACATGAAATTTAGCGATTTAAGTTGTAAATGCTCAATTATAAGCATGCAGCTTTCATTTCTTACCGAAGTTTTTATTATTTGGCTTTCAAATTGAATTGGTTTGTCGTAGCCTCTGTCAATCCTGATGGCTCCAGAGGGGCAATGTAATACAGTCCAAGGGCTAGTTGTTGGGGCCGCATCGGAAGCATTCATCCCGAAGTAGTATATATTCACCCCATGCACGATGTATTCAGCACCAGGCAGGAGTGTGTTACATGCGTCAGAGCTAACGTAGGAAATTATGCGTAGAATACTTAAATAATTAGCAGAATTGTTTTGATCTTACGTGTTTATAAATCTTGGCATGGGTAGTGAAGGTCTTCTAATAGGTCTGCAAATTTTCCAACATTATTGTACTGCATGAAATGTTTCCAAATGCAAATATTATTCCTTGACATGAATCACTTGTGCTTACCTTTCACGAACTTCGTCTTGCAATATATCGGAACTGAACACAGCGGATGTTGGCTCAATGTAGATATTTGTCTTTGTTATGCTGCTGCAGCTCAGAGCAACACTGTTGATTAAGGATTAGACTTTTTTAGAAATTTATTGAACCAATTTGTTAAGTTAAGTCCACTTACGGGGTTATGAAAGCAATCACAAAAAACACCTGGAACATGATGAAGCAGAGTTAGCTACACCAGTTTAGCTTAACTGGTAAGTCCGAATTCATACTTTCAGGATCACGTCTACAAAGTGTCCTTTTTATTCCAAGATTGCTTTCATAGGGAACAACGCACGGGATGCCGCTTGTTAACATAATACAGCCCTTATACAGTTATAAGGCATCGTGTTTCAAAGTACCTACCCATCCCCAGCTTCGAAGATTGCTCTGAAATGAACAACACTAGGTCCCTTTTTTGACGGCCAGTCGTATAGAAACATAGCATTCACTGAGCGTAGATAATATCATGCTGGCTGCGTTAAAGAGACAATTTGAATCGGTATTAACCATGGTGGAGAGAATGTTAGCTTCTACACGTGTCTGGAGTTTTTACTGCACGTGTATTTTTTGTGTTGGTCTAATTCTGCAAGCTTTGGAGACACAAACAATGGATGGCAGGATGCTGCTTCCCAAGCGCAGACGGATAAAATGACGATTACTACGATAAACAGTTTGAAATACGTCATAGTCCACCAGCGTTTGTTGTCTTATTTAGAAAGTCACGTTAGTCATGGCAATGCAAAAGCTGAGCGTGCAGTGTATATTGGCGAGGAGATCTCACGCATGGGCTTATGAGTTCATTGCGAATATGATACATGTGCATTAAAAATTCGTGGATGCATAATGGCAGATGCATTTACATGTTGTAACTTGAAGATGACAGATGCATTTACAATTCCGGTTGTCACTTGTGCCGTGTGCATTGCTTTCAATGTCTTTGCTTACAGTGTATAGTTGAACTGCATTACACAACGGTTGCATTTGTACAACTTATTCAATGTATTTATTTAATTCCACATATCAGCTGAACCAACGTACATAGAATGGGAAACCATACCGGTAGTACTGAAAAAAAATTACTGTCAACTTTACGAACGTGTTTAAGACTTTTGTCGTTTACCTGTCACAAGCCTTTCAAAGATGCCCATTCCTTGTGAAACAGAAAGGATAAAAATCATGCTGTAGGCACTATATGTAAGAAGTGTACTTCTCACGAGTAGACTTCTGTGTGTTTGTTTTGTTTGACTACAAGAAAGAAAGGATGTAACGATACATAAACATCAACTGCATGTTCACATTACCGATTGAAAATGTCGGTTCCAGAGAGAATCAATCATCAACAGGAGCAGATTTACCATCGACCATATTGCAACTTCAAGTGATAACGAATGGAACAAAGTCACAAAAGCAAAGACCTTGATGCTGCCAATGGTGTTGTTTGCCTTTGTGTTATATTTCGCAGTATCACGTAGGTAAATGTACCTATTAATATGTCCAGATTGTTATTTTATGATTGCATGGGTGTTGAATCTGTGTAGGCATTACTTGAAGCAGAACTTGTAGAACCCAACGTCAAACTTTCTCCACAAGGTGCTGCACGAAGCAATTCTTGTAGGACACTCTGGTAGCGGATACAAATGTATTCCAAACAACATGCTAAGCGTTGAAGGAATAGCATACACCAACAAACACTTGCAGTAAAATTTCATGACTAATAAGTATACACATGAGAAAACAATTGAATACATGTTGTTAGAATACTACATTTTACTTTTTCACTTACTTGCAATGACAAGCACCGACCAGATACTGACAATGCTTGCATAACCTACAAATTGTTTGTCGCCTAGTATCAAATGAGGGTAGATGAAGTATCCACTTACTTCGTACAGTACAGTACATACGTACTCCATTTGAAAAGCTGCAACATCGTTTTCGTTAGGGATAATCTGCCCACATGTGGCTAAAAATTGACAGCGTCTTTTAGAGTCTTCAACAGTGAGTGTATTTAAGATGCACTGACCTCAATAATTTGATTCTGAAAATCATTAAAAAGGATGAATGGTCCTGTGAAAACAGTTGGGAAGAAATTTGCGTAAACGCAAAATCGGCAATATCTTGCATGACTGAATTACACTTCCCATTTGAGTCGATAACGTAGGAGTATCCCCGCAGACAGTTCCACATGCCCAGCAAATGAAAAAGCACTGGTGTAAATACGTTTCACGTATCAATTACTGTTGCCTGCCAGTAACCGTGAAATTGAAAATTTAAAACCTGTACGCGTATTGTTTAAGTTGTAGTACCTCAAACGACTGAAATGTGTGAAGAAGGAAAAACAAGAGCAAGTGTACAGAGTCAACAGTCTTTTTCAAAAGGATGAAAGTACACAAAGTTAGTGTCAAGAAAAAGAATCTTGTCATCCCAAGGTAATTCATCTGCACCAGCATAGACGTTATGGTGGATATTATGAGCTGTTTTTGAATTCAATACGAAGTATTAGATTATTGGATCAGTATTATAAACATCGTTTAGATAATTTATATGAACGTTATGAAATAGTACCTGGTTCTTGGATACGGTTGTATGAAATTTGCACAGTAAAAAATTAGCAAATGACAAAGGAACGCAAACCTTCCACATAATCCGGCTGAGTACAAACCAGTCGGCTTCGATTTTGTCGTGCTTTCGATTCAATATGGTAGTAAGGTAATTGTACGATAGATTCTCTACGAATCCTGAAATTCAAATTATGATACGTAAGTGGATTAATAGAATGAGTAATACTATGTTTGTTGTACCTGTGCTGTGCATGAACGTGGTGTAAATGTAAAATGCGTACATAGCGGTCACAATAGTGTGCTGCATGATAATCCACAATGTCAACATTTAAATGCCGCTGTGGACAATTAAATACACTTCACCAAGAGATGCACAAAACGTCGCAACGACTAACGGACTTAAGGTATTTTGTGTTTTTGTCGAGCGTACTTTTGTCCCAGTTGCCCTACGCAGCCAAAGGTGGGATACGCTCACGAGCGTGAGCTAACAATAAAGCTCAACCGCTCACTCACGAGCGGGTGAGGGAGCGATACCGTTGCACTATTGTTAAATTGTTTACTTATGCTGTTACCAAAATATGTCTGGTACGTCTTACCCATTGATAACTGCCGTGTTCTGTGTGATGTGTCTTATATTCCCAAAAACAATCGTCAATGCAAGTTGTTTTACAATTCTTGTGCGCGTTTCAGGAAGTGAGTGAGCAATTCAATAGCACAAAAACCTGTTCGTCAGTGAGTGAATCAGCGGCTGTGCGAGCCTGAGTAAGTACTACAGAGGAACAGAAATTGTCGTGAATGAGTGAGTGAATGGTGTTGCGGCTCGTGAGTGAGTGAGTGAGCGGTACGAAGGAAACTTATGCTTTACGAGTGAGTGAGTGAGCGATGAATTTGCTCGTGAGTGAGCGGAGCGGAGGCAAAAGTTTTTCGTGAGTGAGTGGGTGAACGGTGGCGTGGGCTCTAAGTGAGTGACTGAGCAAAAGTTCCTGAGTTCCAGTCCCCAATCTTTGCGGACTGGAACCTTCGACATGCTTAAGGATCAGTAGAAACGAGGAAGAGGATGTAGGGAGCGATATATCCTATAAGACAACGCATTCTCCCTGCTACTAGCATTTCGGATTTGTTCGTTTGAAGGGCCTACCCACTGATGAATTCCGTAATACTTTAACGACAACTACTGGAGGAAACCATCAAGTATAGAGTTGTGAGTATCTTCCACGAGGAGAGTCCAAACTCTTTACTGCAAAGTTTTCCAAACTTTTTACTGCAAATGGGTGTCTGAAAATATAATCAGCTGCAATAACTTACATAGGAGTATTGCAGTTAATTGATAAGCCAACTACAGATATCAATGTTGTAGACCAAATAATCAAGAACAATCATTCGGTGATTGTAAAGCATGTAGTGTCAAAAATTTGTCTACATGTTCACAGACTTCCGTACTGCTGTGTCAAATTGAGTGAGTGTCTAATGTAATGTGTACAGTTAATTAGTATTATGCACGTGCCAGCAGGGATTAAGCATAATAAGTTTTCGCCATTTGCTGACGTAAAGCTGAAGAAATGTAATACCCTTTTGGTTATCTCAATTTCCATGGGAGTAATGAAGGGAATAGCTTGCAACACTTTACCCCGTCCTCCTCACATTGTTCCCACACGAGCCGGCAATTCCTCGTTTGAACATTTCTACACGTAGGTTTGTTTACAGTCCACTACAAACTACATCTTATTGTTCGGTGGTATTTCAAAATGCTGCTTATTTTGTTTAGTAAGTAACATTATAACATTTTTTAAATCTTTTGTGGGGTTAATGAGTTAATGTCATTATTTTTGTGCATCCTAGATTTGTGTACGTATAGGATATGAATACTCAACAGATGAAGTTGAAGAAGGAGAAATCTTGAAGAATCATTGTAATCCTGGACATGACTGCGTTTGATTGTATTAACTAGGTTCACTAACTAGGAACACAAGCTATCATGCAGAATAAGATCACTAGTGAGCATCTTTAGCATTTCGTTTTGTGTATATCAATATTACAGTTACGTCTAATCTTAGCATCTACCAAATCATAGTATTCCTGGACTTCATTACACAATTTAAATAGTTTATACACATTACAGGAACCAAAAAATTCATTCAGTCATTTAAAGAGAGTATGTTAGAGTTCTGGTGTAGAACAAGATAAGGACGCATGTTAGGAATTATCTCACAGTTCACATTCACTTTCTTGTACACTTAATTACAATCCTCATTGAAGTTACAGTACTCACCCACTAATGCACTAATTACTTTCCACTAATACTTGAGGGATAAGAAACAAGTTTGTGTTTTGTTATAAATGTACTTGTGGTAATAAATACTTAATAAAAACCAGTAATGCTATAAGGAAGTTACATGGAATAGAAAAAGTATAACTTTAATGTGTAATGTATGTCTGATATCTCTCTCCACATAGCATGCTCCTTCAATCCTTATTGAGTGAGAATAAGGGCAAACTCTCGAGGATGTTCCTGTCGCATGTGTCTCCAGACTGATCGCTGGTGGTGAAAGCGTTTAGCTGCAAGCAAATAACAACAGCGTTCAGGTATTTGTATCAAAGTACATTACAAACACAGACACTTACCACATACGTCACACTTTTTGTTTCTTTTGCTCCGGTGCGAGATTCCTCTGCGCACCTGAGTCCCTGAACTATGTTGTGCAGGGCCCGTCGGAGTGTGCTCCATCATGTGTTTCATCTTTAACAACAAGCAGTGTTGTTACTGTGATTTCCCACCCGTGACTTCTATGTGTGATTACGTGTTAATCACAGTGTGATTTGTGAC
>JAQGAD010003541.1:0-10080 GCA_034696625.1 Isotomurus palustris
GTCGACTTGGTTGGCGAGAGGAACGCGAGGGCAATCGAGCTATTGAAGTCTGAAGTCATCGGTGCTGGGCGCCGACATTTACCTTAGGAAGTTCTATCTAATAATGTATTCCGAGGAACATGAAGAAATGGATGGCAGCAGCAACGAGCAATTGAAAGAAGTTGCAAAGCTAAAGCTCATCAAGGCGTTTGAAAACGACGGAGAAGCCTTAGTGCGTCTCCTGTTTTACTTGGACGAAGAGGAGCGGGTGCATTCTTTGCCTTCCGGGGAAAACTCTCCAGCTTGGCGCACTCTCCTTTTACTTCTGAAGTCCGGCAATGAAGAATTGTTTGTTAATTACGCCAACAAACTGGCAGAAGACCCTCGGCGAGCCGAAATAGATCCCGATTTCCGCCTAACAATGGATTATATATACAGAAACTTCCTTCCTCCCTCCGATGATGTAGAAGATGTACAAGCAGAAATGGACTTCTCACAGGTGTTGTCATTGGAATCGCCGGCGACAAAATCGGGAGTTCTTGGCTTAGCTCATGCTTGGACGAAAATACCTCCAAGAACACAAGTCATGATTGCTCAATTTGTTAGATCCATGGCTTCACGTAATCCAATGTGGACTGCCGTTGACGAAGTTGTTGGATTGGTTTCAACGAAAGGTGGTTCTATCGTCATGGTCGGATTGGCTGTGGTACAGTTGTCCTACGAAGCAATTCAAAGTATTCGTCAGTGGTTGAAAGGAGAAATATCGGGAAAAAGATGTTGCAAGAAAATAGTCGACACATTTGTGACGTTGGGAGCAGGAATAGGCGGAGGAATGGTTGGTGCGGCAATTGGAGGTGCCGCAGGACCAATTGGTGTTTTTGTTGGAGGAGTTGCTGGTTCCATAGCATCTGCAAAAGCAGCTGAAGTCACTTCTGATTATTTAACTCAAATGATCTTTGGTCTTCCAAAGGAAGTAGCACTGGAAAATGCGTATAGATTTTTTGGACTGGGAATGAATCCAAGCACAAATGAGATTAATACCGCTTACAAACTTCTTTGCCTTAAACATCATCCAGACAAGGGCGGACGCACTGAAGATTTCCAGTTGGTTCAGATTCAACTGTCGATAATTCGGTATCACAGAGAAGAAGCTGCAAATAAGAATTAGTTCAACTATCAAAATACAAGTTTCTAACAATAAGAACAACCTACAAATTTATCTTGTGAGAAAGATGGAAATAATAAAAGCTTGTATTTAACTCGTTCCTTATTAATTAAATGTTTATTATGTTTAATGTCTCCTTGTTGACAGGCAAGTACCAATCACCTATGCAGCTTCATTTTAAAAAACCATTTCAGTAATCACTACGGACGTGATTAAATTATTCACTGAATAAAGCACTGCCTTCAAGTTATAGCTTTTGATTGAAAATAATAAAATAAGCTAACTTTTTAATTTAAAAGAATGTTTTTAGGAGACTCCAACTCTATAAATTGGAGATGGTAACACTGATAAAGGAGGCACGTAGAAAAAGAAACAAATTAATTAATTCAGCAAAAAGGATTCAATTAATAGGAGACGTGGGAAATAAACTCCGATGTGATTTAATATGCCGATTGTCTTGCTGTTTACATTTTTTTAATCCAGTCGCAGCTGATCCTCCTGACCCACCTGATAATTTTAAAAGGGCTTTTTCCTATGTTGCAGGTGATTAATTTCATTATTGAAGTATGTTTAACTATATTTATATTTAATTACGTATCAACTAAATAGATTATTACAGTCCATACATACGAGACGTATGAATTGACTACGCAAAATGGGAAGAGAAGCTTTCCTCTCTTGCATAAAATGATACAATATATAATATCTAGTACACGTATACATCGACGCGAATCATGTTCAGTATATGCAATTCCCTTTTACTCATACACTCTTTGCTCAGCATTATTATAACCATGATACTTAGTGTGTGGAATCCAGAAGACCAGCTTATTCCTTGCTCTTTAGTGTAGCCTGCTTAACTGTGGAGTGCAGTGTGTTCCACAACATCTTGGGCATGTGTTCATACAAGTCTCGAACAGAAGTTGCGTTGTTTCACATCACCACATATTGTGTTTTAAGACAGAGTAAAGGCCGACTTGATCGTAAGAACGGGTTTTAACTTCTTGGGTGCATTAAATTAACATAGTCACTGCTCAGTATTTTGGAGCAGATAGCAAGAATTTATGTAAACGAATGAACTCCCGTTCTGAATCTCACACTCCATGCACAGGATCTTATTCTTCGAATGGATATCATCTGTTTGTGTGTGTGATTGCAACTTATAAACGTATCTTTGCGTTCTACACTGCAATCATCTTCATATCACACTTCTTTCATACTATTTTTGTTCATTGCACAAGCACAATCACCATCACCGTCATTTCAGACACGAGATGCAAGCACACAAACATAAACAGATACACGGAATGTATATAAATATGTTAAACAAATAAAGCTTAGGCTCCATGCTGAAGTGTACTTTAATCGCTGAAGTTAAATTTAGATATCCTTTATAGACTAGAATATTTAGATATAATTTCAATCAATTCGGTGCACAGTGAGAAAAGACTTGCTAAAGAAAGTTCAATCTGTTGACTTGAAGTTGATTGAGGAGGACCACAAGCCAGTCATTAGTTCCGAACCTCCATAATTCCTAAACTATTCTGTGTCCTTTAGTGTAGGAAAAGCTATCACTCTTGAAGACTAAGAAGATGACCAGTTTAATGTAATCACTTCGGGCGTACATCCGCCTGTGATTGCTTGGATTTTAACTTATGAACTAAGTAAGTATAAACTCAAAACAACATAAATTCTGTTCTAGAGATATGTCAGACATGAGTAACCTTGCTATAACTAATTTCTAGGAAACATAACTAGAAATTTCATTGTGTAATTCACATCCTGCGAATGATCTTTAATTGCTTGTCTATAAGAAGCAGAAATAATCAGAGGATAATTTGTCTCTTAAACGATTCCTGATCTCATGTAGCAAGTTCAAGAATCCTTGTGGAGTGGGACAAATTTCTTCTAGTCTGCACCAGGCGAAACTGTGCGGCTTGAATGCACAGTACCTCCAACTTTCACTCTACTTTGGAACGAAGACGGACAACTGCTTGAGACTGAAACAATTGGTGTACAGTTTGAGATTAGTGATTCTATGGAATGAAAATTGATTAAAACTTGAAAGCTACTGCAACTAAAAAAAATTCAAAATATCCATCGCGTTGTTAAGTTTCATGTGGAATTAAGTGATCTGGTGATTTCGAAAATTAAATTCTACTGAATAACTTGGTGATCTGCATTCTGTGAGAAAAACATTTGTAAATCTACACGCGCTCATTTTGGATAACAGTGCATTAATAGCTTTTCTCGAGTACTCGCTATCGGTTGGAAGCGTTTATCCAATGAGAATATCATTGATTTTACTACATAGAATCATTTTGAAATTATAACGTTTGTATGTATATATTTCGAGTGAATTTTGTTTTTATTGCAGTGTAATGCCTCTTCAGTTAATTACAGGCGGTGAAGAACAACAGAGCGCCATCAATAAGCCAGCACAAATTAACAGTAGGGAACTTAAGAGCCGCTCACAATGTATAAAGCTTCAATGTATGCTTCAATGTATTTCACATGACACATTACCATATACTGGCTCATATACTATAAACATTTACAACGCTTTGTTTGTTACTATATATAAAATTAGAGAATAGAAGTTGACACAATTATTGGGTTTGCATAAAAAAGTGTTTAAACATTTTTAACGTGAATCTTAAGTAAGTAATGCCTACCTATTTCGCGTAGGCTTCAATTTGCTTACTCCCTTCCTGATTGTTACCAAAATGTCATAAGACTACTGGCAGTGTAATTAAACAGCGCATTAATATAAGTTGAAAATGTGCCAGTTTTAAAGAAGTAACAAGACCCAACTTCGATCCTTAACGGTCTGAGAGATACGGAAACTTTCTTAATGTACTTGTGTGGCACCTGATTCATACTCATTTTATATTTCGAAGATTCTTCGTGAATTTTTGTAGCGGCTTCGAAGCAGGTTTTCTCAAATGTGAACAGCACTGGCTGGATAATTAGCAGCATTGCTATGTACTCGAGAGGAGTGTTCCAGGAATTCGACTTGATTAGGAAGACACTCGTAGTCACGTGGAATGCAATAATAACATATTGAAAACAAGGCCACACTAAAGGTCCAAAGAAAGCGTTGTGCAATCGGTTTTGTATTGCCAGTATTTGAAATCCAGTTAGATTTTTGTTGACCTCACTGCAAAATGTAAAGAAGAATAAATTATTCACGGTAAATTATTCTACTCTAAAGTTTGTATTCAGTACACACGGTGTATTAGTTACCTGATTGAATTCAGTGATTGCTTTACTTTTCCAAACAAGCCTTCCCCACCATTGTTTCTGTGACTTTTGTCTTCCGATTTAAAATGCTTATTTGTTGAATATCTAAGAATGCAAGAAGAATAATTGTTTCAGTTCTTCTACGCAAAGTAATTTAACATCACAATTTATTTCACATAAGAACCTGATTCTTCGTATCCAGTAATTAGTGAGGTGCGTGTAAAGTTGAATCACGCACGCCATATAAAGTGTGAAATTCATAGAGATGATTGAAATGTAGAGTTCAAGGACGGCAAAGGTGAAAATAACTGACGGAGAATTGTAGACATCAATAGGTAAGTGCTGCGATCCCCAGTATCGGATGCTGTGAGGATCATTAATGAACTGAGCAAGTGGGCCTGTTACCGGTTGCACAATTGGCATTACAAGAAGCATGTAGTAGCATCTGGCCAAATGTTTAGACTCACGTGCTTCCATTGCGCCAAATTTACCTAAGTGAAATTGAGCATATTTTATACAAACCAGCCATAAAATGTACGAAAGCACAGTAGAAGCTGTTGCTGAGATGCATGTGAGCAACTTTGACTTACTTAAGCTAATTGTAAATCTAGGGGACGAATTTGAATCCATTCGTTTTCACCCAACCAACCTTTGTTTTGTCATTTACCACTTGATTTCACTATGGAAATCGTACGTTTACATTAACTTGAATATTGGGATTTTTATTTATTCCATGATCTAGATTAATATACTCGGCCCTCGCGTTTGGCTTTTTTATTTTCAAAAATTCGAAAGAAAGCTACCCCACTAATTGGTATCATTAATATTCATTAAATAGTAATACGGAAAGGAAGAAAAAAATTGGTTCAACTTTAATTGCATTAAAGTTTTGTTCTATAGTCCCTCGTTATGTTATACATTTTTGGGGAGCAAAGAAAATCCTCGGTACCTTAATGTGAGTCCTGGCAATTAAATCTCTTATTTCTGAGTAGAGTCAATTTAAACTATTCATTATGGTAAACCTTTAACAAAAATTTACTTGCGACGGTTGTCCTTTGAATATTTTTTTACCGTGATGTTTTCAAAGTATTGTATACTACTACAAAACAATTATAAAACTATATGGAAATATAAACGAACATGGTTTTATCTTCATGTGTTTCATACTTTCCACAACATATTTTTCAATTAAGCTCATACAGTAATATGCGACCATAATTCACCTGAAAGCTGCCTGTGTACCAACAGGATCTCGTTAAAGTGTTGGACTCCCAGTTTGGAAGCCAAAAGAACCAACTGCATCACCATGACAACAGATCTTGTGTACGCGTGCTGAAACAGCTTCACGATTTCCGACCATTCTGTTTTTGAGTATTCCAGAGTATACACCGTGTGTATTTGATACAACGTGTCACACACTAAGACAATAAGTCCTAATCCCCATAAGATTGGACGGGGTTGGAATTCTACTAATTGCTTTTCCTTATTCCACAGATAAGGCTGTGCGCGGATTTTCGAAGTTAACTTTAGAAAGTTTTCGACCCAAAATTCCCAAGTATGAATACCGGCAGTGTTCGCAGTAGTACTTTGGCTATGTACATACTCAGGCCACAAATATTTAGTTCGGAGCTTGGAAGTCTTCATTTTTCAAAATTGAAAAGATCGATAATTTTATTGATCTTCACAAGTTTCAACTTGGGCTGCTCTTCGTTGATATTGATAGACAGGTACTCTGGTAAGATGGTTCAGCTACGAACTTTAAACACACACTATCTTGACTAGTTACAAAGTCAAAATCATCGGTTCTTTATTGCGAATTAACCTTAAAATAATGAGTTTATTGCTGACTTAAAGTGGAAGCAGGGGTGCATATTTTGTACTATGAACCGCGGTTCTGAAAAGTTAGACAATCTAGGGTAAATTGGGAAATATTTTTACATGAATAACGATGTTGCATTAGATATAAACAATATTTTCAAATGTCTTGTACTAACTGCATTGCGTTCATGGTTAACTTGGTGTTGCAAAAAGTTTTGTTGACTATTGCATACCAAATAAATCCTCGTGGAGTGCCCCAATTTATTCACGCTTGTTGTTTAACGATTGCACGATTTGATTAAATTATATGTAGATTTTTAATCGCATGCATTAGCCTTTCTTTAAACCTGTACAACAATTTTTCTTTTATATTCTGCGTAAGCCCGAAAGGCAAACATCAAGACTTTTACCCTACAGTATTTGCGTTTTTGTATTTTTTGCTGCACAGGGACTCAGTCTTTATTCGATGTTTATTGCCTGTCCGAAACTATGGTAAAGTATTTTGTAATTGATCACTACTAATATTGTTGTGCATGCAAAGTGTCCAGGTAGGCCTTTATTGGCACGTAAATCTGACCTCTGCTTTTGCCCAAAGAACGTGTCAGATTTCCATACCTGCAAAAAATAAGGTTTTACATACCCAGGTAGATTCAAATATATTGACTTCTTGGGGTTGCTTTCAAGTCTTCGTGAACGAGCAGTTTTTCTTCATTTTTATTTAACGAACGGATTAAGCCAATTAGTGTATTGAATTTTTTCGATATAATGAAACTCGCAGTACAATTATTGGTCCCAGTGAAGTTTTAAAATCCGTAACAGGCAGTTTGCCTTTATCGACAGAAGTTAGCCAAGGTAAACCTTTAGATTAAGGGACAACCAAAAGAAATTTCGCAATTTGCCTTGGAGAATCGAAGGGCAATTCTAACAGGTTGGATAGATGAATTTTTAATAGTATTCTTTTATTTCATTTTAATTAGTATCTGAAATCGTATTTTAGACTCCCAATGACGATTTTTAAATCCCAAGCAGCTTTTCGGCGATAGTTTAATTGTATAGTTGACTTTCATTCAAAATCATGTTGGAAGTGTTTAATTTAGTCTCCAAACCCCAATCAAAATTCATTAGTAATCATTTCCGCAAAGATAAATATCTATTGACGATGTAACTACATTCAAGTCTACTGGATTGTTTTTTTTGGTCTTATATTTCTAATAGTACAACAGATAACCGTCAGCAAGGGAATTTTCCATGATAGACTAAATAATGGGTTACCTTTTGCTACTCTCCTGGGTTAGTTAAGTTAAGGGTACGTGGATGCTAGTGAAATGAAGAAATTGGCACTTGCTTTACTGTCTGTTTAAAATACTTGCATTTTGCTATATGCAACGTTCGATAGAAAGTATAGATTCTTATCTTTGATGCGTTAGTTTTAGGTTTATAGTTTATACTATCTGCTGTCATTGTGTATGTAGCAGCCGCAATTTAAGTTGGGTTTAGCGTTACTTTTTACACATCGGAACCAGCAATTATTATTAAAAATTTGAGTAATATATAAAAGGAAGAAAAAATGGACTTGTAGAAGCAAGTTTTTGTAGAATTTTTATGCAAACAAGCGTGATCAATTTAGTTGACCAAAATGAGATCGATGTACAGTTAATTGGAAACATTAAATTCATTTTAAACCGTGCAATAAGATCCAATCCTGTGAAAGTGCAAATTAAAGTTGATTTTTATAGTTTAACTCAAGTTGAGAGTTGATGCATACATGCGGTAACTTATTAAGGTACGTTTTGATTTATAAACTGGATTTCTTTATTTTCTTTATTATGATGATACAAGTTGATTGCTTACACACTGATTGTTGTCTTCATAGTTAAGATTTAACACTGTCAGAGTAAGGCATTAGTGTCCAAAAGATGGACTTCTAGGCGTAGTTCAGTCAAAATTGTGAAGCAAAAAATACGAGAAACATACCTATTTGCAGAAACCTTTATTTACGAATAACCTATAGGGTAATCAGCAAATCGATTCTACGATGCATTGGACTCCTGGAATTGAATCAGGACCAGCAAGTATGTCACAATAGCTCCCAGTAGCTGAATTATACATCAAAGTTAGCTGTTGCTAGAGAATTGCGTATAAGTGTAATATCTTACAGAACTCAGAAACTTGAGATCCAGATTGAATATCGGGTTACAGATTTTGATAGGAGAACTACATGCTTGCGTAATAAACACTTGAATCTGAAATTTTACAAGAACTATGTCAAGCAGAGTTTCTAGTATTTATGAATTTAATCATATGCATACCTTCTGGACGAAAATCTCCCCATTGGAATTATTTCCTAAGTGGAGTTGTCTTACAAAAATGCGTGATAAGATTTTTATGAAATTTTCACTGTTCTTGGTGAGCTTGTAACTCTGTGAACAAATTCTGCAGAAGGTGTACACGTTAACAATTACCGGAAAGAAGTTTCCTATTATTGTACTCAGGAAGCTGAAGACACTTGCAGTATTGTAAAACTTGGTAACGAAATATCCAAATGTAATGGCCTGGATTGTCATAAAATTAATTTCCAAATTCAATCTTATCGAAGAGAATTCGTTAAACAAACCAACAACGTCGTGAAGACATTCAAAGTTGCTTATGGATTGAAGAATTCTTTCGGACGACTTAAACTGTTTTACTTCTACTTCTACGCATATTAAATGGATAATTAAAGAAAACAGGTCAATTAAATGTTCAATAACTAATAAAGAATAACTAAAGAATAACCATGTGACCATTCCCATTGTGTCAAAGGTCACTTGGAACACAGATCTTTGTTTTTCTATCCAAGATCCAAAGTATATCAAATAACACAGCACAATTGAAATCATATAGCACAGAGCAACTGCTCGGAATTTCTTATTTTGCTGGGTTGAAAATGCTTCCAGATTATTTAAAAGAAATGGGTTTGCATTTATGATCTTGAACAGCAGAGAAATTGTCCTTCTATAAATATTTGTTAATCTGGAACGAGATCTGTACACTAAAATCTTTACTATGCAAGGAATCCCTGACATCACTAAAGCTGTTGTTAAACTGACGACGTGAAAAGTGTCTTTAACTTTATTTGGTTCAGATTTGTTCAACCAATCTTCAACGGGTTGGTTTGGAGTACAAATTAAACTCAAAAGGTTAATGCAGCTGTTTGCCAACCAAATGCATGTGAGTGTGATTGGTAACTTGGACACAATGAGATTGTACTTGGAGGAATGAAGTGCTGCTGGCTGCTCAGAAACAGAAGAATATAGTTCACTTGTGGATAAGGGAAGGAAACCTGTAATTTGGGAAACTTTTATGCACCACCACGAACTATGTATCATTGTAGGGAGAAATACACACTCAATCTCTTGCTCTTCTAAATCCATGATGATCTTCAGCTCTCAAAGGGCATCCTGGAAATGCGAAAGGACATGGAACTGGACATGGTTTTTATCATCCAGATCGATAGATTTAATTTCAATAATTGGTGGATTAGAACTGGCAGACTTGAGCTACTAGCAAACTAACGAATTAGCTAATGGCATGTCGTCATGTCGTGTATGTAGGTTTGTTTGACTAAGGCGTGTTCTTAATTGTTGGGTTCTGTGCCATTCTTACTGAAACGTAGCAGCCAGACGTTTTCCATGCCTGCCGGCGCCAACGTTAATTGATTTTTGGTCAACTTGAAAACGCTGTAGCACACTCAGTTTTGCAAATTAACCGAAACTTCTAATTTAAACTCCCCTTTAAATCAAGTTTACAAAAATATAGCGTCAAAGCATTTTAATTTTTTCCAAAATTTCGGAAATACCCGATAGATTTTGAAACACCGATTTCGGATGGTCCCC
>JAQGAD010003542.1:0-10080 GCA_034696625.1 Isotomurus palustris
GGCTAAGAAGTAAACTTTAGTACTACTGCCACCTCCTTCCTAAGCCACTTTAGTTCATCTAGAATCTAGAATCTAGAGAGAGGAGGCTTGAGACTTCGTCCTAGTGAGTCACACAGTGTGGTTGTAATAATAAGTTTTCATGACGATTTCCCCCTACGGCTTTCCCTTCCTATTCTTTCTTTGTGGTTCGAGTTACTTCACACATGCATCTCTAAATGTAGTTAGACGAGGGAGAAAGTTTTCCCGTGGCTTTGGTGGTTTTTCTTGAGGATTCCTTAAATGCAGCCCTCTGAGCTCGCAATTTAGTTGTGAGAAGATCGGCAATGCAAACGAAATGGATGGAAATATTGTCACATGTCAGTAGCAAAATACTTTAGTCGACAAATGAATACGCGTCTCGAACATTGACATTGCATTAAGCTAAGGACAAGGCGAAGGCCACATGATGTAATAAAAAAGGCAAGATTCTAAACTTCCTGGGAAGTTAGAGGAACTCATCGCGAGACTTGAGACGTTTCAACGCTTCGACTAGTTCGGCTTTTGCATCTTTTACACAATAAAGAAAATTTTAGACTCACATAAAAGAGATCTGTGATGTGGTGGCTAAGAAAGTATAATCTCAACTGCTCGCTTACAGTGAAGCAATCCTTTTCCTTTTACACTTGAAAGTTGTAAAGGAAAAAGCACATCAGACTCAGCACAGACAGAGTTTTGAAGCTTTCCGTTGTTGCATGAGAAAGTGTGGGGAAAGGCTCAAGCAGTCAGTAAGTCTTGTACAAGTCTGTCGTAAAAAAGAGACTTGGAATACCCAAAGGGAACTTGTGTAAATAGATACAACGGATATATCTGTCTGTATAGAATGGAGACTGTTGTAGGGACTTGCTGAAGGAACATCGTCTTTCAACTTATTCTCAGGGGATTTTATCCAACCTAAATATACGTGTATTCACACACACCGGTTTTAAATAACTTCAGATAAAGTAGGATGTCGTGGAGTCGTAGAGAACTTTCTATTCACTTCGGCTAGTCTTTCATGTCTACGGAGATTCCGTATAAAAGCACAAGACAAGATATAAGAGATGTGTGAACAGTCAAGCAAACAAGAAATGGTATGAGACAATCATTTGTATTAAGCAAGATTTGAAGAAACCTACACAGGGAGAAAGTTAAATCCTGCTTGCCCACATGGAAAAGCCATAGAGAGAGAAAGGTGTAAGGATTTTGTCGAACTTTTCAGACAAAGCTTCGTGGGACTTGGTACACTTGTGAATACTCCGCTCTAAGAGTTTTCCTTCGGTTTTTGCAAACTTTGGCGAACAAGTAAATCTTTCTTCTTCCGTCCCTTCTGCCTGATTGGATTTAGTTCAATGGGATTCTTCCCCTTCTGGAGCCACACGATTGTTACATCAGTCATTGTTACATGAAGTGATCTTGTTAATAGATATTTGATTTTCTACACCAGCAATAAATAATTTATTAATAATAGATTGTATTCATTACAAATTTTCGCATTATTATTTTTCTTTCATTCACTGTGAATTGGGTTGTTTTATTTGTCGTAAACAGAATATCAACGTTCCCAATATATCAAATTAAGGTCAGATTTAGTTTCCATTACTGATGAGACACGTAAACTGGTTTTGTGTATTGGTTAATTGTGTTGCATCATTTTATGTGCAATCAAGCGGAATAGGAGCATTACAGCTTCTTTACGGTTGAAGTGTTTGATGGTACAGTAAAATGAGTGCATTTACTTTTGTTGGAGAAGCCGTCCCACAATCAACTTTACTGGGTGACTAGTTCTTCCATCGGAAACCTATTTTCAACGCCTGATGATGTATTGATCAGATTCTATCACCATATTGGTTCCATTGACTTCCTAATTCTAAGAGATTTTTATGTTCAAGGCCACAGCACAAATCCTTTTAAGCCATAAGCCTCTTGCATTCAAATAATCCTCTTCAATGAAGAATTTACTTTATTGCCACTCAGCATCAGCACCCTCATAAGATTTGCAGATAGTGAGATGGGCGACTCTGCAGTTCATGAATTGACAATTAAATCCATTCAGTCAATGTCAATATACACTTTGCAGAGTAAGCTCACATGTCAATCGATCTGAATGGCAAACTAAGCACGACTCGAGAACTTAACTATTGAATCTAATGATTCTTGGAACTTCACTCGATAACCTGCAGAGTCATGCAAAAGTTCTGTATAGGATGGCCTTTCGACATTTTTAATCTAGATAATATTGTAGGTAAATTCTGTATGTTATTATAAGGTGATGAGGAATCAAAGATTCGCCAAGAATACAAAGCAGCTTTTAATACAAAAGGCACACAACTCTTAGCGAGGTATCATATTCTCTTCGTTTAAATCTACACATATCCATTGTTTCAAGAATCTGAATCGATCTACTGTTTCATAGCTTTGTTATATATTAATCTGAAATAAATTAAATTTCCCAATTTGAAAGAAGAAGAACGAACAGGTCTTCTCCTATTGTCTCAAGCCTATCCGGTTTATTACATATTTTTCGGTACATGAAATAATGTAACATTGTCTGTAGTGTGTGACTGTGACAAGTGAGAGTGTAATACATTTTGTGCTCTCCCAATAAATAACCTAAAATACAAGACCTCACACAGCCGACACATTCATTACATTTACTTTATCTGCGTATACCTGTCAGGGTAAACTTACACCTTACTGTCAGTACCGAACAAATTACAGAGATAAGGGATTATCATTTTCTAATTTTCCACACACCCCTATCTTGGAAGTTAATGCATTAGAACCGAAGGAAAGTAATGAGCTATCTGAAATTATCGATTGAACTCCTCTGAATGGCGTTTGTATGCTCAAAACTCTGTTCTTGATGATGATGATGATGATGAAAATTTTGAGATTGCAAATAATCGAGATGAAGTCTTATGGCTCTTGAGCACGCAAGCACACTTTTCATTTTCATTGCCCAAATATCATTGAACCCCACTTAAGCTGTATGAATGAATGTAGAGCGTAATACACTTGAGAGTCTTGGTGGAACTTCTCTGTATTATGTGTGTGTGTGTGTGTGTGTGTGTGTGTCTTTCTTCTGAGGCTGCACTGCTCCTTCAGGCTGACAGACAAGAAGAACTTTCATAATGGTAATCGAAGAGACTTCGTCTTCTTCGTCTTCTTTTAGTCCACATGCATTTTACTTCCTTTCACTTTCCCCAAGGAATTGGAGTGATGCATATGGACATAATAATAATGTACGATTGAAAATAGTGTGCAGGTGGATGGATGGTGGATCACCGGATGGCTACACACACACACGAAGGACTTAATATGACTACACAGCATTATTGGTAGTGGTGGCAGTCATAATAATTCCATGAGCAAATGTTCTCGATTCTCCCAAACTACTCCCATTTTTCATATCGTAATAATAATACCAATAATCATAATGGCTATACGATTGCACTCTGGGAATGTCCTTTTGGATTCTCCGTCTCTCTCGTTATTACGACCTCTTTGCATGAATGCTTTGTCAGGGGAGACTCCTCGTTCGGTTGCAAGAAAGTTTAGATGGGATGTAATATGTTCTTATCGTGTTTGATCTTTTGTTACATCAGTCCATCTCCATATAGAGACTTTCAAGTAATAATCATTATTCAATTTATGTTACAAGTGGGATGGAGAAAGTTGACCCAGAAATTTTGTTCGAATGCGATAAAGTAGAGCAGACTGAAGACACTGTAGCGAGTAGCACTTTAGATTCAACTTTAGATGGAAATAGAAAGCTCAGTGAAAGGTGGGAGTGGGGAGAATGTAACAAAAGTAGAGTATAAAAATCTATTTGGCTATATCCCTGTCAATAAAGGTTGTGATAGAAGGTGCATATATTTCCAATAGGAAAGTTTATCATGTCATTTTTACAGTGGTGAGTGGTGGAGACAGATGGGTCACGACCACACAAGTCAATTTCATATCATTCGGGTTACAATCAAGGGAATATATATTGAGTTCGCTTGGTTCGTTAAGTAATTGGAATTTTATTACAAGTGATCATTCTAACTAACTGGAACAACTGGAACTACCTGGATTTTTACTTTTTTACTCTCTCTGATTTCTGCTGTCTGCTTCAAGTTGATCCTGGAGAATATAACAGCCACCTGCTACGTCGTACGTTCCACAAGGACGCGCTCACTAAAGTGACTATTACAACAACTTGCAATCAACTAATCAACCATTATACACATATACTTTAATGCATTATATCCCCATCCTGCCTATGAACTTGACTAGCATCAGTGGATTACTAGACTGGTAGCAGTTTGCTGCTCACATTTGTATGGAAGACTTTGCTTTCATTGAGTGTGAAAAATAATCTCTATTCAGTTCACATTTGCACAGTAATAATTTTGAATTTCCTGAAGTAACCAGGCGCATATATATTTTATCTTTTCTAGATAGTTCACTACATAATGTTGAAATGAGACCATCTGCCACCTGTATTACCTCACAAAAGTAATAATGATTATTGTCATTTTCTTGTATCTCAACTTTGGGATTGTGGTTTCTGCCTGGAGTGTGTGTGTGTGTGTCAGCAGAAGCGAGGGACCTGAATTTCGACTTGTTCCTCTACTGCAAAAGCAAACTCTCTTAACTTCATCAGAACTCGCTTAATGCTTGTAACTACAATATGCTAATTCTCTTTACACCAGTTTTATGGATCTTGGCTGTTTTTTTGCTACGAAACACTTCCCCCGTTTGCTGGAGTTGTTCCAGACCAATTAATTCTGAGAGTATATTTCGTATTGCAAAGCTGAGCAAAGAACACATGTAATTTTAAGCCACTCCTAATCTTCTCAAATCATCAGGTTCTCAAAATGTTAATTGACGAAATAAAAAACGGTTGTTTTTGAATGTTCTGAGTGATTAAAGTTGGCATGAAGTAAATGAGATTCATAATGAATTCAATGAGCCAATGTTTAATTAGGAGATATCCTCCTATGATGCAAGTAGTCGTGTATTTATGCAGGAGATTTTATCCAGAGAGAAGTGATTGAGGATAATAAGGAACACAGCACAGATTTCATTATTTGCAACATCATCCCATCAAAGAAAATGTGTCCTCAGGATTACATGAGAAGATAGTTTCCATCTCACATATCTCCGTTTTTCTCTCTCTCTCTCTCATTCCACGGAATGTCTCCTTTAAATGATCATCAATTATTACCATCTGCCTCATCTGGGACACGGAGAGTCTAGTTTTGGTAGAATGAGGGTGTGTGTGTGTATGTGTATATACTTAATACAGTTATTTCCTACGCCGCACGTTCAGTCCACAAATTATTCGCACATTGCTGTTCCAGAAACCAATAATAAGCCAAAGATAATTTCACTCAGATGTCACTTCTCTGGTTGTATGAAAAAGCCATGCATAAAATGTGTAGAAATTTCCTTGAGACTAGAGACGCGTCGAATTCTCTCATCAACTCAACAAATGCATGTCAACTACATAAACGATATTCTACGGTCTGTGTCTTTTGACTCAGCTCCAAAATTACACACAATCTACTTCTTCTTCCACCCAAGTCTTTTAGTCGTGAAATGCTACGAGGGAAATACATCTTCGTGCTCCTGAGGAGGGAAGGCACACTTTCTGGGAGTTGGAGTTTCGTTTCCTGGTGTGTGTTATTTAGCAACACGAAATATCTCTTTTTAAACAGACTGACACTCAAACGTGAACTCGAGAGTTGAATCTGAGGCGACCCGACCTGAGAACCTGGATTCACGAGTGTTATTGCATTTTGTGTTCGTCCTGAAGACATCTTCAGCCTCAAATTATCATTCCTCATGCCAAAATAAATTGCATGAACGATAACAAATTTATGGGATGAGGGATTTCAGATTTAGTTACTTAAACATTCCATCTCACACTTTTTACAAGGCGGCAGTAGGTGTAGTAGAGTTTAATTACTTCACACATGACAAGATAGTATGGCTAAATAATAGTTTAAAGTTTCAACCACTGTCATCGGAACTTCGAACTATGCGGTCGACTGTTTCTGTTGGTATGCTGTCAGAAGTCAGAATCGTGTAATCGCATGCAATACAAAGCTATGATGATTACGTGTCGTTGTCATTAAAATCACATATCATTCAAGTTCATTTGGAACTCAACTCGGAACAAAGCTTATACGTTGAAGTAGGAAGCTCATTACTCTCCAACAATAATGTGAGGTTGAAAGTTGTTCACTAGCAGAAGAGGAACTTTAGTAATCCTTCTTACTTACATCAACTCCAGCAGAGCTAATGTGAAGGCTAAGAGAGAACTCGCTTTTGCACACAATACACAAAAGCTGGCTGAGACTGCGAAGATCGCTGCGAGTAGAATGAGAATGTCAATTGAGCCATAAGCCAATCTGAGGGATTTCCTTTGTGCTAAATTGAATATTATTGAAATGGCAGCAGATGGATGATCCCATCTTGTTGAGATTTGCCATTCAAATATTCAACAGAGGCATCTCATAATAATAATAAGCCTTTGTACATGTTCGTCGTATGGGGCCTACACAAGACACATCAAGTACTACACTAGAACTTCTAAATCACGTCCTGTTCTCCCTGGCACATCTCATCATATTATTCAACCACCATCAGGCAGCATCGTGCATCTTGTGTGCATTCTACTACGTGCATAGAGGTTCAGAGTGTATGAGAAGGACTACACGAAGAGATTTCCATTACCCTTTGGATCCCATTATTTCTCTTGTGATGTAAGACGATGGAAGAGAACAGGATGATGAATCCATAAGCTTTAGATGACAACGACGATCTGAATACAAATGTTCTTTCCTTTCTTACGTAGAGACAATTCTTCATTCTATAATGTGGACATAATAGAGCCATTTACAACAATGGAATGAACCCTTCCACTGACTTTCAGTCTTCATGAATATCCATCTTTTCGCGTGTAGAGAAACGGGAAGTAAATAAAGATACTTCCTTGCCTTGACAAGACAAAGGTTTGCTCGTCTACGTTGACAGTGGATCCAATGACTCTTCTCCTTCCGTAGTTTGTGACGAATAGGTCTCCTCTGTCACTTGATCTTCGTGTGCAGCAGCAGTGGAATTACAGCTTTACCTCGACTCGCCTGATTTGTGTGGATCACTAAAATGATTGCTTCGAATATTCGAATGCATCTCTTTGTCAAGACGAATGGAGAGTGGGAATGTGAGAGTCCTCAGCTTTTCACATTCCATAGGGGAAAGTTTGACTGAGTGGTACTTTCACTTAAGTGAAAAATATGTAATGAATTCAGTGCAGTTTGAAGCTGGCTCTCGATCTGGTCTCAGTTGGCTTTTGATAAGCGAATCTCTGAATGGAGCTATGGCTTTTCATCGTAGAAAGTGGCTTAATTCGAAGAAGAGCTTTCCAGTCTTCAGTCTGAAGCTCCAGTCTCCTTATTTCCAAACACATGTATTGTGTGTGTGTGTGTGTAGGTAGGTAGCTCGGAGCTGGTGAGAGCAGTTTCGATTTACTTCATAATTTATTCAAGAAATAAACATAGCTTGGGGACTTGAATTGAATTGCTCAAGACAGAGGATGGTGCTCAAATAGCAAACAAAACGAAGTAGGTGGTTTATATGTAGAGGAGAGACGAAGGCAGTCCTTCTTCCCTCATGCATAATTAGATGATGGGTCGATGGAACTTTTCATGGAGCCAACTACCTCATATTATAGTTAGTTAGCTTGTTCTCTGCCAAGTGAAATGACATTAAAAGCATATTCAAGAAGTGCATTAATAATAATGCCTCATATTCAGCACTCATAAACTAATTATTCGCTGGAAGAGTTCCTTATTACTCGCGGAGGAGGCGACACAACACACATTTGCATGTTACGAAGTTACTCTCAGTTTCTGCCTCACTCTGCTGCGTAACTCGGAGAATAGAGAAACACATTGATAAGCTAAGTAAATTCATTTTCTCCTTCCTCCCTCATCTCTAATTCTAGGATGTAAATAACGTGTCATCAAACTATCATCGTAAACAAAACATAACAAACGAGAATCAAAGGAAGATGCTTTTAGTAGGAGAAGTTTCCATCTGGTAGTAGAGAGAATAGGAGACAAGACAGGACGCAAGGAAAAACACTCTCATCTCGCAAATGCGTAGGATACTTTGAACAGTGAGGAAATCATCACCCTCAGGTTTACCAGCACGAATCACTTTTGTGTAGCCTTGGTAGGAAGCTAAATGGTTCAGTGGAAAGCAAAACAGAGCCGGGACAGACGTGAGCCTTATTAGTCTTTAAAGACACGATGAAATCATGCACTTGGTTTTAAATTGGTGGTGAAAGCTTTTCCCTTAAAATAACGTGCAGGCATGAAGAACAAACATCGACAGAGTTCCTAGCTGTCTTTGCACACGGCATCAAGCACGATGACATAAAATATTACCAAGGTTTATTATTATATTAAACTCATGGATGGAACAACAGACTACATAAAGGAGGGTGGAGATGTAGGAAGGTATATAGTTCTGTGTGTCTGCATGCATAGAAGTTTCATAATAATGTCGCCCTGTCTGGTAGAAAGATCGTATTTCGCGTATAAATTCGCAACTTGTTTTCCTTTCTTGTGTAAGCGAAAGGGGATTGATAGTGTCTGATGGTATTTGAAACTTACAGGTGTATTACATATTACATCCCACCGACTTTCACTATAACTGGAGAAAATATGCAAATAAGTGCAGGGCGTGTATGGAGATGAATAGAGACACTATTTTACTAAGGCTTTCGTGTGTTACACTTCCAGCTCAATAAATAATGATGTTGTTCAAGTAATCAGGTTAGTGAGCTCTGTGGTCTGAACAGAAAAACCACTTTTCAACCTTTTTACGGCTTTTTGGGTAAAGTGAAATATGCGAAATCCATTTATGTTCACATACACAGGCTTTTGTGTGTCTCTGTGGGATTTAGTATTTTCTGCACAAGAGTTTGCACCTCATTAAAAATTCGTTCGCCTCAAGGTTTGCATTTCTTTTAGAATTAAATATTAATATCCAAGGAAGGTAACGAAGTCCTGTGATGAAAAAGAAAGTGCAACGTGTACGTACGGAAATTTGTGTTGCAACTTGAGATTTTATTGTAAAAGATGAGAATAAATAATTTCCGAAATACGCACTACCTTTGTTTCTTTCATCTAGGAAACACTTTTAATTAAAGGTTGTTCGCACTGCAGGGTATGAATTCTTCAGGATATAATTCATAAAATATTTCAACACAACTTTATGGTGCAGATTTGACTTGAGGGAATTAAATTTACTTTTTAGTTACGATTTACATACCAGCAAGGTTACTCGGAGTTGCAGGAAGTTACTTTGAATTCGAGATTATGCCAAGTACAAAAGTTGAGTTTCACTTTCTACTCAAAGAGAGAAATTCCATTTCCCTTTATCATTCGTACTGTCAGCTTGTTTCTAAACAAACCATCCGCCAACATATCGTAAAAGCGTTATTTGTTTCCCTATTGAAGTAGGCGCAGCGATACCATCAATTTTTGAATAGAAACATAAAAAATTCACAAATCTGTGTAAACTCAGATGAAAGAATGAAATTACTCAACCATAGAAAAATAAATACAGATCTTCTGGTATGGGGAGAAGAGTCGGAGGAAGTTGAGGGCCATAAGCAAAGGAAGTCGACGAAAGGACGAAACACTCATCGCAGTACTCGATTCACTATGAGGATGACTTGCTGCTGCTGCTTGTGTAGATTCCTTAACTATCCGAAGGAAGACTTATTCATATCGAATGCAATGTCAGCATGCTATCCTATTTATCCTTCTCATTTGCCAAAAACATCTCTGGCCAAGTTAAATAAGCAAGCCACGCATGATTTCGTCTTTTTGTGTTAAGCTTGCCTGCTTTCTATTCAAGTTAAAGAAGAGTTCTCTCCACCAGATGAAATTACAGAGTTCATATCCCTTGAACCCATGTCCCGCATGTTCAACCCATCCAAACCAGAATAGTTAACTTTCTTCTTTCGAACTCACAAGTTAACCTCGTACATATACGCCT
>JAQGAD010003543.1:0-10078 GCA_034696625.1 Isotomurus palustris
TAAATTGTAAACGGTTATTTGACTGCATTGAGTGCGTGCTTTAAAGTGCTGAGGTCTGTTTAGGAACTCTCGCTAAACGACAAATTTTGAAGGAAAGATGACACGATGAATTTTATAACAGTTCGTTTCCACTCGCATCGATACATTACTGTACTTATGTGTCATGTAAATCTTGCAGAAGTACAGGTTGCATTGTGTTTGTGAAGAGCAAAGGGATAAGTTATCCCAACTATAAGGACGCGGTCACTGGAGGTGCTTGTCGTAATACTCCTAGGGTTTGTCTCAACTTGCCCCTCCCTGAACAAGTTCTTCAGAATGGGTAGAAATAAATAAACTACTAATCTCATTACTCAACCACACCCATGCATTCACATCCCTCCAACTGTCTCCACTCGGCGATCGAGTTGGGTGAGTGGGAGGAGGTGAAGAAACGCGCGTGGCCTGGACTCGTCCTCTCCTGGAGGAACAACTACGGGAAGACGGCGCTGGAGGTTGCCAAGGAAACAAAACCCGATGTTAATGACCGACAAAGCATCAAACTTTACCTGGAGGACCTTGTCTCCTCAATTCGAAGATAGGTAAGAAATTAGAATTTGAGCACGAAATATTTGCTCGCCCACTTCACATCGATGGGAATTATACGTGATACTCTATTGGAGTTTTTAAAGTCAGACCTGATTCTGATGGAAATAAAAGCAGACTATTGAAAGTTACTGATGACTGGGGAGTTACTAAAGCCTCAATTTGGTTTTGTTATCAATTCTGTCGGCAGAGTCGCCTTCATCGCAGCTGAGGTGCAGAGGGAGGAGTGAGAGGGAAGTCAAGTGGGTGGGAGTGGATTAACGAGGTGAGAAATGCGTTTCCTGGTTAGGAGTCAACGGTTTCTCACTTATTTCCAAAGAATCAGCAAAGAAGAGACGAGGGGGGGGGGGGGTGAGCGGTGACGTCATTGGGGAGAGTCCACTTGGGACAGTTGTAATTGTCCTGAGTGAGTCTCCTCACTTCAGAAAGATTACAATTGCACAAGAGATCCATTGATCCAAAGCCTGTTAAACTAATTCAGCTTTATACAATCTAATCAGTCTCTGTCCTTGTGATTGCGTAATACATGAATTAAACTTAAATTAAAATTAATCATGAACCAAATAATAATATTTAACGTTTTCATATTTTCATCTACATCAGCAAAGCTAGTTTTCAAATCATGACATCACAACTTTTGCATTAATAAATTCGAAGATTTTAAGCAGGCATTATTCGGTAAATTAATATCTATTACTTAATCCTTAAACTCAATATAACCAATAAAAAAAGTTTTTACTACTAAATGTTTTGCTTCGTGGAAATGAGTTATAAAACCAAAACCCTTTACAAAATAAACACCCACAACTTATTATGAGGTTATTTTGTTCACTATGACAAGCCAAAATTGTGCAAATATAATTTTTAATTACAACAAAATCCTTTTTGTGTGAGCAAACGTTTATTACTATCATTAGTCATCTCCGTAGTCTTTGAACATTGTAAGTATTTAATTCTTGTCAGAAACAAATGAGTGAGGACAGAGAGAGAGAGAGACGGAGTGGGAAGAACCACTTTGCACACTCCTGCACAATCAAGTGGGAGCCCGTCTCCCTACCCTCTCTGTGTTGAGTTCCACTCTCTCCGCTCAGATGCCGAGGAGCAGGAACACAGTTTAACACACTCGCTTACCCAACTCACTTCCCCACCTTCCCCATGTTATTTGTGTGACCAACGGTTTGTTGTCTCACATTTCTCTCCCTGTTCTGCTCACTTCACACTCACTCACACGATGATGAGATATGAGATTCCCTTTGTCTTCAAAGCCAACTCACGCACATCCCCACTCATCTCAAACCTTGTGCCGCTCTTTACAAAACTTCTGATAACCTTTCCCAATGAAAATAAATCCGTGTGAGAGTACGAGCTTATGCCTTGAATGACTACCCCGGCAGTCGATGAGTTCGATTTTACAAATTTTCTTCCAACTTACAATTTCTTCCTTCTCGGCTCTCGTTATAATTGAGAGTCTCACAGCATCGTGAATTAGAAGTGGAAAGGACACAGTTGTTAGGTTTTTCAAATTGTCAACAAGTTTTTCTGCAGTCACAGCCATTTTGGTATTGTAGCTAAGTAGCTAATTCCCAGAAATTTGGATTTGGATGAATCAGTGACGACGACGACGACGAGGAGGTGGGAGAAAGGATGAGGACTGTGAGAGGCTGCAGTAGGAACTGTGTGAGCAGTGGATGATGATGCGATGTGGTGGGGACGGTTATAGACTGCCCAAAGGATTCATCTTCTGAACTCGGCGACCTGCTGCTGCGGAGGAGGAAGGACAAACTCCTCCTCCTCCCCCACAGGGGCGTGAAGACCACCCCTACTGGGGGGTTCTCCCCCATGACGTCACTCACCCTCGTCTCCTCAATCAACCGTCGTCATAATCAATTAATCGTCGCTTTTTGACCTCACCCAAGAATGAAAAAGAAACGAGACCTCCTTTGGACCTCCTCCCACTCCTCCAGCTTCTTTGAGAGTTCACACGAATCACGTCCCCCCATCATCCTCCCTCAGGGCCACCCCCACTCACAGGTCCGCTCCTGTCCCTCCCACTCTCCGCCTCACCCACCACAGCTCCTCCGCGCAGTCATCAAACTCTGTAATCGGAGACGGTTGAAAATCCGGTTAGAGTATTTCTCCGTCTCTTGCCGCATCTCATTCAGCGGTGAAGATTCCTCAGAAGGCGCACGACTACTTTCTCCTCAGCTAGCAGCTGCCACGTGACTCGTAATCCTGAAAACCTGGCAATAAGTCCCGATGCATAGTCACAGTCATAGTGTAGTTAATAGTTTGTTTCCGAGGGAGCTCAGAGCCACGCCCACTTCATCTCCTGTGAGAAGCTCCTCCTCATCTTCCAGTGTGAGTCCGAAGAGTAAGGCCTGAACGCGGATTCGCAGCTTCTGTCCAGGAGAAGTTTCTGGACCTCCCACAGGTCATCGAGGTTGTCCCCGTTGACGAAGCTGAGGAGAACCTCCCTCGCCAGATGGGGGAACAACTTGGAACTCTTCACATCTCCTTCTGAAATCTTCCTGCCTGAGGATCCACTTGGGTGAGAGTGTGAACAGGAGAGACGGCCAGGCCACGCGCGTTTCCTCACCTCCTCCCACTCACCCAACTCGATCGCAGAGTGGAGCAGCGAACCAAACGATTCCACGAAGTCATGTGTGTATTTCCCAGTGGAAGGGATTTTCTCCCACAGTTGGTGAGTCCGCAGGTAAGTTGTCGTCCACTCAACTTCCGAACATTCTGATGAGCACGCGGATGAGACTCCTCCCACACAGACTTCCCTCACGAGAGGAAGTGGACTCAGTTGACTCCTCCCACCAGGTAAGCGGCTCTCAACCCACTCCCACTTGCTCGTCGCACTTCTCCCCCATTCTTCAGACTTGACCAATAGGACGATAAGGATGAGTCTGCGGTCGACTGAGTCAAAAGCCACGCCCACTTCCTCTTCAGTGAACAGCCGATGACATTTGTCTTGGAATGCTTTGAATTCCATTCTTATCCTTTTTGAATCCCATACTTATCACACACTCGATTGGGATTTTTTAATGGTTGACTAAATTGTCAGGTAACATTAAAGAAATACCGTGGGATCGGTTTCCCGTGCTTGCTTCATTCTGAAGCGTAAGTGAGCAATCCTGTGTTTTGGGATCGTTGCGTAGTTATTGTTAATTTCAACTAAACAGGAGAGGAGTGGAGACGGAGTTTATTGGGTGGGCCCCCCGCTCCACTCCATCCGCAATGAAGATGTGCCTGTTGGGGTCCAGCTGTTGATGTTCATAGCTCATAGTGGGAGTCAGTTGCCAAATGACACAATTCCATCGCTTTTTCGAACACTTTGCCAAGTTTGGTGGCTGTAGCTTTATTGGTTTCTGAGCAAATCAGACACACACACACACACAGAAGGACGGTCAGACGGACGGACACATTACGTGTTCCTATAAGCCCAAATTCCTGGGCAGCTAAAAACTGTTGTCTAATTCAAGTAGTGAGTGAGTGAGAGAGATCAACAGGACTGGTTAGTCAGGCCGCTGGCTGGATTGCTTCTTATTAGGGCCACGCGGGAGGAGAGCCAGCTGCTGCTGCTCATTCTTCTTATCTTGGGAGGGACGTATTCACAAGTAATTAATTCACTCATTCATTCCTGTTAGAATGTTGTTTAATGGAAATTACTCTTACGAGGAAAACCTATTCTATTTGTTTTGAAAAAAGCATAAGGAACTTATGAAAATTAGCATAAGAGAATGTTGATACTACATTTTGTAAACAATCGATTGTGAATTGAAATTATGTTTTTACACGTGTCCTAAGAAGTTACATATGTCAAAGTTGCATGTGGCAAACTGACTGTTCCCAGTCTTGTTAATAATGTGGGTAATAGACAATCGTAGAAATGTGTCAGTCACACGTGGTTTAGGTATAATAACAATTTTTCTCAGTCTAAGTGCAGTCTATCTTGTGATTATGTATTCTGAAGAGATAAAAAATTCCAAATTTCTAAGTCAATTTCTGGCAAGTGAATCTGGAGTTAAAAAATATCAGGAGTTGGAAAACGCTTATCAAGAATACGTTGCTAAAAGAAAATCTGTGGTGAAACGATACCCAAACCTCGAATCAATTGACCCATGGAAACCTCTGATTTTTTATTTCGACTATTTCATTCCTGCGTTTTTTTGTCCCTTTCAATTAAGACGCATTGGGGCTTTGGGAGACGGTGGGAAGTGGACTTGTGGAATTGAAAGATACGCTAAAGTATCCAACAGTACAACACCAGGAAGTTTAAATCCTTGCGTTGTCTACTCTTTTGGAATAAATCGAGAGTCTAGTTTCGAAGCAGAAGTTTTGGAACGAACAAATTGCGAGATTTTTGGGTTTGATGCTTCCGTTAAAAATATGGGCCCTGAAATTCCAGCCTCCGAAAACCACCGAATGCATTTCTTTCCTATTTTGTTGGGAAATGTGAATTTCAACGTGACGAAAACTTTTACGTTAGGTTCGCTCATGCGAATGAACAAACATGCGCACATTGACATATTGAAGATGGATATCGAATCTAATGAATTCAAAGCACTCGCACAAATTCTGCAGGAGTTTTCCGTTGTTATTCCTTTCGATCAGCTCCTTCTGGAAATTCACGTGCCCACTGACAACTACATAGGAAATAAGTCAACTTTCGCTGAATTTTACCATTTCTGGGAATCATTGGAGAACGCGGGACTTCGACCTTTCTCAAAAGAAGCTAATCTAAATCCTACAGTTTTCGAAGCGCTTCCTACTGTTTTTGAATATTCATTCCTCAACTGGAAAACTTTGTAACTTGCATTGTACTATGTGATGTGTTTGCTAATTTTCAAGCGAGTGAAATGAGCGAAGGAACTTTATTTGTTTGTTAAGCTAAGTTAACAGCTAGATTTGATTGCAATAATTTAACAGCTATTATTTCTTATTTATGTTAGAGTTTAGTTGTATCTTGTCTGTTGTTAGTTTTTGTTGTGGTTTATTCTTCGGAAAACGTTAGTAAGAAAATTTTGTTTAAGATTGTTTTCAAAGCAAAAAGAAAAATTAACGCCATATTCGCAATCACTCAAATCTATTTCATTATGGAAAATTACAATTTGTTTTAATAATCTTTGATCTTCCATCTTCACAAAAATCACATAGAATTCACGAATTTGTTCTAATTTAGAAATCTATTTGGAAATTAATGATTTTCTAAAATGTTTTTCAATTCAATTGTGTATTTAAAGTTTTGCTGTGAAATGATGGTCCAATGTATTAAGTAACAAATGTTCGTAGATTGACATTCACTCATTTGTCCTCAAATATTTTGTAACGAGCTTGAAAGTTAAAATCGGTCTTTGTATAGAGGTTTTTTTACAGCCACCTTGTAAATCCCGTCCTCTTTTTACCTACTTTCGACCGTTTTTGAAAACTGTTCACTTAACAGTAATGCCAATAATACCTCAGAATTAGTTTTGACCGATTAATTGACAGTTATTGCTGAAAATATAATCTTTTCTAACCTCACCCAGAATTAAATTGCGTTATTTTAAGATTATTTGAACACATTCCATTTAAATTCACTTTCTTTCTATTTTATGATTTCGGTAATTCTCCATTTTAGAAATTACGTATTATTGATAATTCTAAATGTTTCAGAATCAACCATTTCTGTTTTTAAGGGGCTCCTCTTTGAACTGTTAACAACATTTTAAATGTATTAAGATGCCTCGTTTACACTTCTGGTGATTGTGGTCAATCCAGCTGTGGTTAATTTACACTCTCGTTATCAGTTTGTCATGGATCTGATAAACACTTATGACTTTCATCAACTCTCTTTACTACAGTATTACCCATTTGCTTTGATTAGGTATGATGTAATTATTCCGCACGCAGTTTTATTTTAATTTCGAAACCTCTTCTGGATCATTGGGAAATACTTTCAATCTAAAATACGAAAAAAAACTTACCATGAAGGCGAAGTCATCCATGGTTGGACCTTGGTGTGAACAGTTCATACAACTAAAAGGGTTGAGGACTCATACCTTTTGTCGATTTCATCCACTAAAGAAACAATAAATCAAGTGCCATTTAGAAGCGTTGTAAAAATAACTCACCGCAGGGACTCGTGCAGACACAACTTGGAGTTGTGCTCCTTCCAATTTCATTCTGCATTTGATTCTTTACCTGACGAGGTTTTTTTGTTACCTTTAGTGTAAAGCTGTGGCGACGTCCACTTGTCTGACAGTCTGTGTTTTATTTGGCCGCAAAAAATCTCCAGACTTATCACACTACACATCTTGTAATGAATATCTCCTACAGAGATACGGTGGAAATAATAAACAGCTAAGGTTCAAGTTCTGAATGTCTCCTTATGACTAGCAATAAGTAAGTTGTTGTGATTAACTTACTCTACAAAAAGATCTGGTTCATGAATTCTTGTGTTATTGCATGTGTAATACAGAAGAAATATTCTCATCATTGTCAGTGAAGCTTATTGAATATGCTTGTATTTATGTGATGTTTTGTAAAATGTTAATTGACCACCTGTATAGTGATGGAATCTACAATGACAAGTCTTCTTTAGGTTAGTTTGATTTCAGGTGTGAAGGAGTCAGGGCAAAAATGCCGCGTCTAATATTATATTGCAATTTCACAGACTATATAGCTAGATGTTAATTACGTATCCAATACATCACTCAGCTTCACCTGTCAGAAAATAAAAATTAAATTTATGAGTAAAGCATGGGTAATAATGAGTTCTTCAGACTTCTTACACCTGCCGTGAAACTAGTGAAAGATAAAATTTCTTCTTGTGAACTTGTTCACAAAAGATTACATCCTTCTGCTCTCAAAAATTAAATTGCTCGGCTTATTCGTATGAAAATGAAGATGAAGTAGTGGGAGTATAACTTAATTATTCATGAAACAATACAAACTAAAGTGTCTTCTTTCCGTCACTCATGAATTCAGAACAAACGCTTTACTCCAGTTCAATGTGTCAGAAATTGTTGACTGACATTTGCTTGAAGGTTTTACTTTATAGTTGAAACATTATTAGGTACATCATTCCCCCCAATCTAAAGATTTACTTAACAGTGTAGTACAAACTAAAAATGTTTTGGTGTTGTATTACGACCTTTAGTGGTTGTGTCATTCCTAAAGGATTGACTTGATATGCAACGAACAAACGAACAATTTAAATTATGAAACTTTATTAAAAGCAACGGAAAATTGAGCACAGATTGAGTAATAAGTAGATTGATAAATATTTAGAATATATTTATTAATCTGTGAGAAATATGCATGACTTTTGCCTTTGCTGACTTAAACGATCCCCGAAAACCTTGAACTTTTGGGTTGTCCAACTCGACATCAAGAAAATAATAGATAATTACTATTTTAATAAAACTCCAAGTGTAACTTAGGAATCGTAAGAAATCAAACTTTGGTAGAGGGGATTTAGGTTAGGGATTCTTATGCAGACATGCACTTCTGTGTTTTACAAAGTAATTCTTGATACATGCGGATTGGTTGGGCTACAAATCTTACCTTTACTTCATTTAGATCATGAGCCTGAGCTTTGCTTGTTTGTTGTATGTATTCCTACATGCAACTAACTATGTGGAAGACTTATTAAAATAAAGATATCGTACAAAGAGATTTTCTTAATTAATCAACCCTTCTTGTGAAGTGGTGTGAGCTCTACGCTGATTGAGAAATAATGGTAGTCATTACTGATCATGAATTGATTAATAAATTCTGAGAAAGTTAATTGATCCACTATTTTTGTAGGAAGTGATAAGTTGGGTGATTAATTAATGTTCTTCTGATTCGTTTGGAGGTATCCGACATTCCTGTTTTCAAATTACGGATTTCGGTAGTTAAAATACACTTAAGATCGAAATTCAAAATGTCTTAAGACATGCGGATCAGCACGGCCATAAATATTTGCTTTGGTGATTTAGGAATCAAGATTATAATTCGACATGAATGAGAAGTATTCCCATCTCAAACTGGAATGTGTTTACAATTCCCTGCCTAGTCGTATTTTATTATTGGCCTAGGTGTGAAGCTGTGTCCACGTCCGTCTTTCTGACAGCGTTTTTTTTACTTAATCACCAGCCAGAACCACACCCGTAATTTGTAATGTATATTTCTTAAAAAGTATTTGTTTGACAAAATAAAAATTCAGTGCCACAATATCTAAGGCTCAAGCTCTGAATGCCTTTTTGTAGCAGAAAGCAGCAAGTTGTTGTTGTAATGTGACTTATTTTACAACAAAGGCAGATTCATAAATTGTGCATTATTGCATGTATAATACTGAGGAAATTCTTTCATGATTTTCATTGTAGTTTACAAGATAGTTTGTATTTTGGTGATACTATGTATAGCAATTGACCGCGTAACAAGAAATGGAATCTACAAGGTTGTCGTAGGTTAGTAAAAAAAAAAGAAAATGAAGCAGTCAGGGCAAAATTGAATGACTAATACTTTTTTGCATTGTCGCACCTGCGAAGCATGGCCTACTCTGAAGTATATTATGAGAAGTTAAATACGCATCCAGTATAAGCTGAGTTTCACCTGTCAGAAAATATACCATTGTCGTTAAGCAATTAAATGTGGAAAGTAATGCGTTAGAAATAAATGTCTTCAGACTTCTGTCACACATGGTGGAAGATAAAAGTTGTTCTTGTGAACTCGTTCACAAAAGTTTCCACCTGCTAATGTTAATGACTTATTTATTTAATGAGTACGTGAATAATTATCCGAAGACACTACTACTTCATCCAAACTATCTGTCTCTAACTTATGAAATTAGATATTGAAATATAAAAAACAATTTTGCCTAAGGTATGCACCACCCCAAAGATAGATTTTATGAGAGATGTATTATTGGTTAAAATGACTAACTTAAATGCTTAAGCACGAAATAAAGAGTATCGAAACGGAGAGTTTTATTCCTGAAATTTAATACTAAAATGCTTGCATTTATTTACTATATAAAATCAAATCAATGAAAGTACAATTAAGGAGGGCTAATATACTTTTTGAATTGCAATAAACGAAATATCAAGTAAATATTCTTTAATTACTCCCTTATGCATTTCACTTAAGCTTAAAATGGGAACGCCCAGCTGATTCTGGAAGTCCAGACTATTAAGTTTGCTTGTTGGTTTTGAGCTTTGTTGATTTTAATAGCAATTGTCAGTAGAATATAAAAACAAGTACCTTTGGTTTTTTCTCGAGCAAGTCAGGCTACACAACTTGTAAACATTTTAGTGCATCTTAAGCATGATTTGTTATAAGGAACTTGAATTTTATTTTATTATGCGTCGATTACTTTGGATTATAATTCTACTTTTGACAATTGAGGTGAACCTTGATATTAGTCACAATTATATGAAATTAACATGTGTTTCATGTTGTGAGAAGAAAGAGGAAAGATGCTTGTAAAAAATATCGATTTTCTCTCTCAGAAGATTCCACAGAC
>JAQGAD010003544.1:0-10078 GCA_034696625.1 Isotomurus palustris
TCACTTTCGGTCGCAATCTAATAGAGTTTCGAAAGTTGCTATGCTATTTTTGGTAGCCAGGAACATGGAGCCTTAAGGCATAACGTTCGTGGGTGCTACGTGTGGTTGCCAAAGGGGCCGAATATTTTATTTTGGTGGGTGATGGTTGGGTGTTGGTGCTAAATAGTCACTTTGTGGGGGTGCCAAATAGTACGTACCCAGAAATATCCTCATGCATGTCAGTTTCCTAAGTTGTTTGTTTGTCAGTCACAGACGCAGACTGGCTTATGTTCTAGTTAACAATTACTTCAATGACCATTCAATTAATTCCCATTATTAATTAAGCATCACTTCATTCAATTAATTAGTACCTTCCCTCGCTTCTCCGTTACCTGCTGCCTATTCAAAAACACATAAAATGGGAATTCAAACCTCCACAGTCTTCGCCTTCATCTTCTGTAAGTTTAACTTTTAACCCAAACCAAAATTGTAATTCAGCTTGAAGATCAGTTAGCTTTATTTTATGTCGTGTGTGCAGGTTTATTGGTGGCAGCGCTAATTGATCTACCGACAGCTGCTGCGGAGCCAAATCATCATCCTGGCCATCACAATGGTTTGTACTACTTAATTAATTAATTATTAATTATGTTTACTAATTAATGATGAGATGGGATCTTAATGTTCAACAGAGGAATCTGTGGCTGCATGGAGTAATCTGAATCCTGTCGACAAGCGACATGTTCTTCAAAGTGATGGTGACCACGCGGCTGACCACGAAGAACACGGCAAGGACAGTCGTTAGACCGCAACATACAACGTTGTTAATTAGTCTGATAGGTAATTAATCATATAAGCATCTTTATTCATTTTTAATATTCATTTTCATTGGATTCAATATTTAACATAGATTAGCGTTCACCGAAGGTGTCCGGTCTCCACGGTTGGTCTCACCAACTATAGATTAGCAGCATCCTTGTGAACAGCACATCTCCTGTAGTCATAATAAATTATTAGCGTTGAAACACATTCACTGATTACAAAAACCTTTAACCTCATCAATTAATTCATATTCAACTTGCATTCAAAAACCCAAACGTTGGCCTACATTTAACTTCTTTGCTTGCTTCACGCTAATTACCAATTAATTAATTCAATGACCATTCAATTAATTACCATTAATTAAGCATCACCTTAATCTATTATTTTTACCTTCCCTTGCATCTCCATTACTTGCAGCCTCCAACGCCCTAAAGACCCTTAAAAACACTTAAATGGGAATTAAAACCTCCACAGCTTTCGTCTTCATCTGCTGTAAGTTATTAATTTAAACACACAAACCCAATAGTAGTTTTGCTTTATTATTAAAATAGTTTGAATTTAAATTTTAAGTGAAAATGCTTAACATTTAAAATTTAAGAATTGGATTTATTTTATGAACTGTGCAGGTTTGTTGGTGACAGCGTTAATTGAATCACCCACTGCTGCGGAGGAGGATCGTAATCATCCTGGTCATTTTAGTCGTTAGTACTGAAAATTAATTAATTAATAATAATATAATTAAGTTTGGTTGTCTAATTAATGATGAGATGGTATACATTAATGTTCAACAGAGGAATCTGTGGCTGAATGGAGTAATCTGAATCCTGTCGACAAGCGACATGTTCTTCAGAGTGATGGTGACCACGCGACACAGTAAGGGTCGTCGTTAAACCACACCCCCTTAATTAATACATGAAACAACTTTGTTAATTAGCCTGTCGAGTAATTAATAGATAATCTTTGTAAACTAACCTCTGTACGCATAAATTATTTTTCAGTGAATAAAATTGATTCGAAGCATTTAAGAAAAGAAACCATTTTCGAGTCTTTGGTTAAAATAAAAACATATTTTTGGAATGTTCGGTGGTTTAACCATCAACTAATTTAATGTGAATGTGAATGACCAATTAATTAATCCCGAGAAAATTAACAATTAACATTGGGACTTAATCGCATAATGAACTCATTATTAATTACAATACAAAGTTAATCGACTTCGTTAGAGAATCAAGAATCAAGCATAGTGTTGTAATTCATGGAATTTCATATCTGCGTGTCAATAACTCCCAACTGTCCCAACCACTTCAGTCCATCCCATTTCACCATTTTCACCTCAAAGCTGTTGAACGTCAAAACTTTGACCTTCCAGGACATCCTCCTCCAGTGATTCCAACTTCCAACAAAAGACTTCAATGTCACAAGTCTTCACTCATATGTCATATGTCTCACGTTCTCACACTCCATCACGACTTGCAATCCACTCATCCCGAATTCCCATTCGTTCTCCAGCAGCTCGTGACCACCCACCCACGTCACTTCCTCCCTTCCCTCCATATAAAAACCCTGCCATCTCCGTACCTCTCCATCCGTCGAATTTCGACACTCTACGTCGCTTAATCTCCAAAGTCTCAACACCTCCTCCTCCAAATGTTCCTCCTCCATCTCCTCCTTGTCTCTCTCGCTCTCCTCACAGTCGACGTCGCAGCCCAGGCGAAAAAAGGTCAAAATGAATTGACACTCGACAACCTCCAAACCTCCCTCACCAACGGCTACAACCACAAATACCGACCTCCCTCGCCCAACGGCAACGCCACCCAAGTGAGACTGAGTCTGAGGTCACTCCGCCTCCTCCAGTTCGATCCCTCCCAGTCCCTTCTTTCCCTCACCTTCAACACTCTCCAGCAGTACAACGACACTCGGCTCCAGTTCCCCGCAAAAGCTGGACTCCGCACTCTCCAGCTGCCTCCCAAAATTAACCTGTGGAGACCAAAGCTCGACTTCCCTGCCACACTTCCTCCAAACGCCTACACCAATGGAGGAGCTCCGTTAATCGTCGACTACGAAATGTTCGACTCCTTCATGTCGAACATGTTGGTTCCACGAACGACCTTCGTGTCCTCAGGAGGAAGTGTCGCCATTCGACGAGGCCTTGACGAAAAGCAACTCCTCCTCCGAGGAAAGGAAACAAGTAATGGAACAAAGTTCACACTGCAAATTGCCGTGAAGCAGCAACTCGGTGACGTCAGACTTGTGTGGGATGAAAACAAACCTGTGACCTTTGAAGGTGAAGGAGAAAATGTCACTGTGATCTCGGAGGAACTTCGTGGACAAGGGAGACAAGAGTTCCAACTAACGAACTTAACTCGTGGAATCTGCAAACGGGAACAGGACTTTGGATCTTTTGGAACATTCCAGTACAGCTGCCTTAAGGTGGAATTCTACTTGGAACCTGTTTCCAACAATAATTCCAATTATTATTTTATGCCGAGAATGATGGACTTTTCAACAACTCCTTCCTACATGAAGAATTACAACTACTCTGCATTCTCAAGTCCAAGACCAATGCCAACAAGCCTACCAATGAGACCATAAAAGACTTTATTGTGACACCTCTTTTGCGGAACAGTCACTGCATGATCACCTCAAATAAATAAATTGTCTCCCGTCTTTTCTGCACTTCCAGATTCCAGACGTCACATATAATAATAAAATAATCACCAAGTTTCCCAAGATACTTTCCACCCAGCCAGCAAACACGAGCATTTCCTATTTCCAGCTTTCGACCTTCTCTCTTCCTCATCTCTTCGACTTTCGACATTCCTTTTCAAAAAAGTAGGCACATCTCAATTAATTTCGTGAATAAACACAGAATAATAATGGTACACATTCCCCAGATTCCTGAGGAAGTTAGCGTAGCCCTTGTAATAAATTCATTTAATTCACCTGATTATTAATTACCAATTAATTAACATTAGTAATTAGCGAGACATTGTTGGAAACAGGTTCACGAGGTGAAGTACGTCGGTGGAGCCTCCATCCTCATCACGCTGGTGTGGTGGGCGCTGGTAAATCTCCTCGCTATCTCGATGCCCTACCTCCAGTTCGCCTTGTCAACTGCTGCGGTCCTCTTCATCCTCCCCCACTACGACCGACTCGCCTTTCCACACAGAGTCACCACTGACATCTACATTGTAAGACTCCCACAATCACTGTAATCCCTTGTGTGACCTTCTCTGACCTCCAAATCTCTTTCCAGTGGCGAACTGCGTTCAACTTCATCCTGACCTTCATCTGCATCCTCATGATCGGCCCTTTAGGATTCGCAACGCAGATCGCCGCCCCCACAAACTTCTTCCAGATGATCCCTGCATTTCTGGGAGTCACCGCGTTCATCTCAGCCTTCCGCGGTGCCCTCTTCGTATTGAAACTTATCGCGCGCATCAATGAAAGTTAACGTTTTATTGCAATTTAAATAATTCAATTAATCAAAGTCATCTTAATTATTTTAATCGACAGCAACCCAAATAAAAATTTTATTGCACTCAAATCCAATTTCCGAAGCCCTAATTAATTTCCATAATTAAATAATTAAATATCTTTACGAGCCAACGAGAAATCAAAGAGAAGGCACGAGAACTGACTTTCCCCCAAGAATCCTCCGTCTTCGCTCCGATCAAACGCTGCAATTCCTTCGGAACTCACGTCGAAATCCGCCTGTGCTGGAAGTTCCACTTCAAACTCCGGACTGTGGAAGGTCACTGGAAGGTCTTTGTTCCACACGAGTTGGACTTCGGAAGTCGTCTCCTCCACAGACATCCGAAGGGAGAATTCATTCAGATGTTTTCTTGGCTTCCTCGACCGCAGTTCTCGAATTCCCCCTAAATCACTTTGGAGTTGAACAAGCCCACGGGGAGTGACGAGAATTCGGTTGAAAATCGGATACGGGTGATTGTGAAACCCGCTTCGGTTACTTGGCTGAGCATAAAACCGAATAGAAGGCCTCCAAACTGGAGTGAAGAACGGATCTCCAGGAGAAACCACAATAAAGTCCACTCCTTCCGGAGCTTCGTAGGCGAGTCGAGAGTCAAAGTATTCCAGGAGAATCTTCGCAGTGAATCCCACAGTGACTGATGTCCAATCAAATCCAGCGATGCGGAAGTCCCTCAGACTCACAACGACCTTTGTACTTCTGCTGGACGAATCAGAGGAGTTCACCGGAAGTGGACGGAACTTCGGGTCGTACGACTGAACTTTCCCAAGTAAATCCCCGGGCAATCCATCTCCCCGAAATATCGACGATTTCAAAGCTGTCTTAACTTCCTCTTCGTTGTAGCCCAACTTCCGTTGTGGAAATGTTGCCGTGCTTTCTTCACATAAAAAGATCCCCAGGAATAAAACGACAGTGCCGAACAAACTGAGCCGTTTCATTTTAAACAATTCACTTTCAACTTCTCTCTTCTCTACTTAAAAAATATATTCTGGTTCTCTGCTCGCAGACAAACAGGCAGGCCACGAATGAGTCCAAATGAATAATGGGAATGGAAATGTTGGATGCAAATCCATTGAGGAGAATTGAAGAGACCATGACCGACTAATTGAAGAGGATGCATCAATTAACTCAACAAGACTGGATCTCGTGAGTGTAGACTCCAGGCCGTCCAGGCTGGAACTTCTCCACACTCCGTGCAAAACATGAAGCAATTAAAAAGTATTTCTCAAGCTCACCTCTTCGCGTGAGTATTTCCTCCCTCTCCAACAGAATCAACAAAAACTACGACTTTGTATTTAGCATAATACTAAAAATACATGTATGCTTGATTCATAACACAGCTCTCATTTAATTCAACTTAATTAATAAATTAATTGATCTGTCTCATTTTTATAAGATAAGATTAGGGGAATTCCAAAATTCCAATTTACATCTCCACTGCAGCTGGACGTCCTGCAGCTCGTGGTGGAGGGCCAACGTCTTCAAATGTGTCTGCGTCAAAATCACTGTGGCTGTCGTTACTACGATCGTCGACTGATGAGTCTTCTTTATCCTCCTCAACTTCGGCTTCTTCGTCATCTCTGTGGTCGAAAATGTCGACCGAATCTTCACCCGCTTCTTCTATGAATGCTTCTGAAGAACCTCCCAAAACTTGTGGAGGAATGTCACGATCCAAGTCTCCGTCAGACTCTTCTTTTTCAGGCACTCCGAAGATGTAATCGAAGATTCCGTAATAGTCGTCATTCTCCTCGTCGCTGAAAGGACGAGGAGAGACGCAGACCAAGTTGGAACACAAAAGAAAACCCAACGCTACTACAAATTCGAATCTACCCATTTTAATTAAGTTGATCTTTTAAAGAGAAACGACATAAGAATAAAAATAAAAATAGCTGGTTAATTAACACGCAACCTTCCACGTCGCAAATTCAGCGATACGAAATCAAGTGACGTCTGCAGTGTCCACAATAATAACATAACATAATAACATTCGGCGACTCCTGCTAGCCAAAATAAATATTATTTATTTGAATTTTTTTAATTGTTAAGATATATATTATCTGTGTTTAGTATCAAGGATAGTTGCGTTACAACAACTTACTAAGCTTAATTACTGATGCGTCATCTTCTCATCTTATAATTAACTAATTAATACATTAAAAGAAGAAATGGGTTCATGAGACTTATTGGGTGTGAGACATAAAAAACGCGAGACGATGAGAAATGAACTCAACAACTTCTGCTTCTCTATTTTCCATGAACATATTTGCATTGGAGATGTGTCCCCTGTTCTTCTGTTAGTTAACTTGTAACTCATAATCCAATCCATTCCACAGAGGCAACAACAGAGAACAGATTAACTTGAAGACAGACAAGCACGAATTCAAGACATGCGTACGTACCCATTTATTATCCTCTACTACTTAAATAAAATACGTTCGCTTGGTATTACTCCACTGCAGTATCAGTGTATGGGTCTTCTACACCTGAGCCTGAGCTGTAGCCTTAATGGACTCTCCTAGTTTAAGAAACACACACAAACTCATTCATGAATATGTGTTTCACTAAATCATTGCATGCAAAGACCCAAACCATTTCGCTCTACTCATCCTTTTTAGTCCGAATAATAAATAGCAAACTCAATTTGCAACACAATTCCTGCAAACGTTTAAACGTTTTGGAACATTTGAAAAAGCCTAGCAATCCTCCAATACAATGAGATTATGACACAAACGACATTATCAAATTCATTTCATTCCTTTAGGAACCTGTTGACTGACATTAAGTCTGATTGCATATTAAAAGCCTTCCAAAAGTCTCCATTGACCTCACTGCAGTATCCTTAAGATTACGATGGAAGGAAAAGTCGGAGGAGTTCCCTCATCGTCGCAGTTTTCTCACCTGAACATAAACGCTCCCGTATTCTTGCCTTCCTTTAACTTCTGCCCTGTGACGGGCAATCGCGTAGCGGAGCAGAATGGAGGGGACGTTCCTCCAGCATCAGCGTCCGTAGAAGCGCCTCCAGAGTGTCCAGAGTCGTGGGAAGAAGAAGTTTCTGAAGACGACGAGGCGCTGGAAAACGAAGCACAAGCACCGCGCATTAAAAAGCAACCTGTGCGACCTGAGGAGACAAAAAGTAAGAAGGAACATGTCAACGTCGTCTTCATCGGACATGTCGGTACGTAAGCAGCTTGGTTTGTGGGTAGAGATTAAGTGGGCCTATTTATTGGAGTATTTCTTATGTCGAATTTCGACAGATGCTGGGAAGTCGACGATAGGCGGACAGATAATGTTCCTCACAGGAATGGTGGATAAGCGGACACTGGAGAAGTACGAGAGAGAAGCGAAGGAGAAGAACAGAGGAAGTTGGTGTCTCTCGTGGGTTGTCGACACGAATGCTGAGGAGCGTGACAAGGGCAAGACTGTTGAGGTCAGTGGTCATTGGTCATCTTCAATCACGTGGTCACTCAGATGTCACCGTGTTGAACTGACTTTCTTTTTTTGTCGGCTGCAGGTCGGCCGCGCCTCCTTTCAGACGGAGAAGAAGCACTTTTCAATTTTAGACGCACCAGGTCACAAGTCATTTGTGCCGACTATGATCAGCGGTGCAGCACAAGCGGACCTGGCGGTGTTGGTGATAAGCGCGAGGAAGGGGAAGTTCGAAACTGGATTCGAAAAAGGCGGACAAACGCGCGAACACGCGATGCTTGTCAAGTCTGCGGGCGTCAAGTTCCTCGTCGTCCTAATTAATAAGATGGACGACCCCACCGTAGAGTGGAGCGAGGAAAGGCACGTTTATTTATTATCTTCTTCATTGATTAACCTGCAGGTAAACCCCTTCAGGGTCAAAGGTCACAGGTCATCAAATTTTTAAACCCCGGCAAGTTGGGTATCGTTACAAAGGTATTGATCCGCAGATAATGAATCACTTACCGCGAGTGTTCTGTGACTTCCAGGTCAAAGTCTGTGACCTTTTTAAATTTTGGGGTGAAGTGAGATTTCACTTGAAACTGACTCCTTGGAATTGTTACAGCTTGTCTTGTATGCCAAGGAGAACGTTTTTAGTAGTTTTTTGAAAAACATGTTCGACACTTCGAAGTAGCGGTTTTGTTTCACTTCCTGTTTACACTCGGCTTACTAACCATACTTAACTAACTGACCTGTTAACATAAGGTGGGTGTGTTAATGAAGGTACATCGAGTGTAAGGAGAAGCTGCTTCCTTTCCTGAGGAAACTCGGGTTCCATCCCACGAGAGACTTGACCTTCATGCCTGTGAGTGGACTCACTGGGGCTGGAATTAAAGACCCGGTGCCTCCCGACCTTTGCACGTGGTACCCGTAAGACCTCCCACCTCCCTATAATTTAATTAATCTAACTGTGACCCAATCACCTTATGTGAGTTCAACCTTAGCTGTATGTGTTTACAGAGGGCTACCCTTCATTCCCTTCATCGACGGCCTAGCCGCTGTGGAGAGAAAGTTTGACGGACCATTCATCCTTCCCATTGTCGGCAAGTACCGCGACATGGGCACTGTGGTTATGGGCAAAGTAACTTCTTGGTTTTAGCAGCATTAAAGCAATGAGATGTCTGCAATGTTAAAAATGATTGTTGTTAGGTTGAAAGTGGGGAGGCGAGGAAAGGTCAAGCTCTCTTGGTGATGCCGAATAAGTCGCTGGTGACTGTGGAGAGACTTTGGAGTAACGACGCAAGAGTGAACGCGGTGGGGCCTGGAGAAAACGTCAAACTAAAGCTGAAGGGCCTCGACGGGAGTTTCTCCGCAGGGTTCGTCCTCTGCCACCCCCACACGCCTTGTGGCACGGGAAGAGTGTTTGACGCTCAGGTGGCAATTCTGGAGTACAAGAAGATAATCTGTGCGGGGTATTCAGCGATGATGCACATTCACACGCATTCAGAGGAAGTGACGCTCAAAGCGATTCTGTGCCTTGTCGACAAGCGCACCGGTGAAAAGAGCCAAAGTCGCCCACGTTTCGTTAGACAGGACCAAGTGGCACTCGTACGACTGGAGACCGCCGGAATTGTTTGCATGGAATCCTTCAAAGTCCATCCGCAGTTGGGGAGGTTCACTCTCAGGGACGAAGGTCAGTTCCACGCATATTTGTAGCTCAGAACTCACGGACACAGACATTTTGATTCTTTTGCTTCTAGAGAAGACAATTGCTGTAGGGAAAGTCCTCAAAGTAATCGAGTAAGCGTCTTCTCATCGAACGCGGAATCTCTTCAACAACTCCAAAACTGAAGAAGCTGGGAGCGTCTTTAAGTCTTTACGGATTTGTTTATTTAAGAAGGGTGAAGACGATTCTCATCAGAAGACAAGGAGACTACAGAAAGTCTCAAACTGTCAAACTCCAGTGGAACTCTGAATAAAAAGTCCTCGTCAGCATTTCCTGCACTGACGGAAAGTCCCGCACCGAAAAACTCAGGCAAATTCAGGGAGTTAAATTTCGGTGTTTAGAAGAAAAGTCGTGGTGTGGTGATGCAATAACCTGTTAAGCTTACTATAGCTTACAACAATGCGTCATGCTATAATATTGATTAAATCATTATTGAATAATTAAAAGTAGATCAAATGGATCTGTGTGGCTTATTTCGGGTAAGACGGGAAGAACGAGAGACAAGTTGTTGTGTACTTTCCATCGCCCACAACACAGGACAAAAGACCAACCTCAAAAGTCAAGAAAAGTTCAAAGCCAAGACCAGCCACTTAGTCATCCATCCTTTACTCCTAACGTAAATACGTTCACATGAAAATATTCACAGCATGAGTGTACTA
>JAQGAD010003545.1:0-10077 GCA_034696625.1 Isotomurus palustris
TACAGACGACAGACAAGGTCCAAACAAAGTGACTCATTATTCAGTAAAATGCCATGTAATCTATTTTATTATTCAGTCAGCACTAATTAGCAGTGACTGGATACATTTATTAGGAACGGAAAAGAAATAAGATACTCTCTTATCTCAGCCGATTATATTTAACTTTGCTGTCTGCTCTTTTCTCAAACATGCAAGATGCAAGTCAAATAACATCCTTACGATATAATACTACATGAGGAATTCACTGAAGGAAAAATAAACATTTTTTACACTTTTTATCTGAATCCTTAAGAACAAATTATGCACTAAAATCCAATCTCATCGTCTTTATACAACCTGTTTCTACTTACCACGCGGTTATCTCGTGTTGAAGTGTAGGTCAAATCATTTGTCGTCTTAATGGAATAAAATGAACCTCTGAGTCTAATTATAATGGGTAAAAAGGGCTTTTAATTTATTCATGGTCAGTAATGGTCACCCTCCATCACAGATCATCAAGTCATCTGTGCTACCCTTCACAAATTGCATATGATAATATGCAGTAAGCATTATAGTTGGACACTCTGAAGCTCCACGAATAGAATATTAGGATCTCAATTAGACACAGAGATGCTACTTATATAAGATATAGTGGTGATTTATATTATGTAAGCGGAACAAACTCAGGATTCACCATGCGTAAGTAACCTCGTTTGTAGAACATTCTAATGTGAGAGTGAATCTCTCCTCACCCATCACTTCCAATTCCAATTCCAATTTAAAGTGTGACATGTGGGAGCAGTGAGACACGTTTGACCTTTCATAACAGTCCAAAATGTCCTCACACACACTCACAATCACACAAGTACTAAATCGAAGATGCCTCAATAAAAATGCCTACGCAATGACGAATCGAATGTCAAGATTACTTTTATTTAGAGATAATCAGTTTATGATAATTTATTGACAACGTCAGACTTTTCATAAGACATGTGAGAGAGGAAGAGAGATATTTCCCTTTTTGCGTTTCATAAGTAGTTACCTCTTTCTCTCTTCTTAAATAAATATATAAATCACACTTTTGATATAACACACATTAATCTTGATAACTTTAAACATACCAATATTTAAATGAGCAAAATACTAAATGAACCTCAACCAGAAAATAGTTTTCTGTACATCGACACAATCTTATTTTTAATTCTCCCAAAGAATGAAAGCGAAGGTTGGATCTCGTCTCCAGAATTAAGTTTCCCACAAGGTTGGGTTGCGACTACGATTCCTTTGAAAGCTTTCCAGACATTCTCATCCATGAAGCAATTGACCGTACCTCCTCGCTGTTCTTGATGTTCCTGTTTTAAAAAATCCACAATAAGACCTTCATGCTTTTATCTGATGTAACCACTAGGGAAAAGCTATCACGCAATAATCAACATAAAAACATATAAGAAAAGGAGAAGCTTCATCATTGCAACCATTATCTCTCCTAATAATATTAGGCTAGGCATAGGAATTTGATATTGCTGATTAAAAACAAAATTATAAGCACAACATACACCTACCATTCTGTTCAAGTCTCCGATACACACAACTGGTTGTTCAATCCCCACTGCCCATTTGCTATGGTCATCGTGGGTTGAAAATGTATTCCCAGAGACTTTTTTCTCTTCAATATTGAACACTTTCAGGCTCGACGTGCAGTTCGAAGGGTAAGCACCGTGCCCATTAAGCCACGATTGAACATCCAATGTACTTTCGTACTTCGGGCCAATCCAGTCTGCATAGATTTCTATAAAGTAGAATTAAACAAAAAAGGACCGAACGTCAAATGGGAAACCAGTATTACTTGTTATGTGTTTCAATTTTAGAGACTACTACAGAAAGAAGCAACAACCATCATCTTTGTTCGTGATCAGAGATTCATTATCAAATTACATAATAAGTAACCATACACCACGTAACACACAAGGAAACATGAAAGACTTTGCAAGACCAGTAAATAGTTGGCTGTGGTTTCTTATTAAAAAGTAAGGTGTGAATCTTATATATCACTCTCATCTGAATGAAACTGAACCGAAATTGATTATGCATGCATAAAGTAAACCTTATAGAAGCAGGATAAGGAAAACAAACCTTCGTGATATGAAGGTCCCTTTGCAAATGAATTCAGAGTCCTTCCAGCACTCTTCACTTCAATTAAATTATGATTCACATCCGGCCCAGTGTGGTACCTTTCATCAGAGTGTATTTCATTGTGACGACGGTCCTCATGAGTAACAACTAAGCTGTCCAGGATAGGCAAGCTTCCCTTCAGTTTCTCCGGAATCGAGTAATTGTAGACGTGGGGCTTGGCTATCGCTAGAATGTTGCCTATGTTGTCTACTTCCTTTAGCTTCAAATTCATACAGTGAAAAATCTGTCCATTGTGTTCTCCGGTGGCAGGATACGAGTAGGCATGATTATCCAGGTGCAAGAAATGCGGAACGGAATGTTGGAGCCAAATTCCTCCTTCAGAATTAGTGACAATGAGTCCTTTGGTATGGCCACCATTGTCCACAGTTTGGCCCACAGGTGGTTGATCGTTGTATGCAATGTATGCAATAGCATCAGGAGCATTAGGTTCTTCGTCATCACTGCCTGTTCTCTGGAAATCGAGTAATCAAAGTAAAATGTGAGTCTAAACTCGTGTCTGGAGAGTTAATCAAGGGAAACATTAATCATAATATTGTAATTTAAGTGTAATAGCTTCGTAGTAATAATGGATTGTTTTTCCTATGACTGACTTTCCGCATTCTACTGGCAGTGGAAAGTTTTACATATGTAACTCATTACATACTCAATGCACACACATACTTGAACTTGAATCTCACTTACTTCTTTGTCAAACAATGATTGCAATGTCATTCCTACAAGACATCCAGAGTCGTTTATACTGCGAGACGAAATCTGCCAGTCATACGATCCAGGGAGGATGTAGGCGATCCCCAAACCTTCTTTTATCATCGGGTTAACAGATTCCTTCAGCTTTGGCAGCTTATACGCTATGAACCTATTAACACAAGAAACCTTGTTAGACTCAACAGCTATAAAATATATAATGTTATCTATTTTTCAACACTTTAGATTCTTTATTTTTTCTACTTCGATGGGATTTTCTACGAACGCACGTCATGCAATTCGCACTTGACCCGATTAAGTCTCGTAAGATTTGGACTTTGAGATCTTTCATAAATTCATTCATTTATAGACAAGGGAATTCTGCTTTGCATGTTTTGTTGTGCAAAGATCTTGGTTCTTTAGAAGTCTTAACTAAATAAGGATTGAGATTGACACTTACCAATCAACAGGATTCCCTGAAGGGTCCTTACACTGAACTGGATCAATTGCTGAGCCAAGTGAGGCAACGTGAGACATCAAGACTACTAAACTCAGCAACTTCGCTCTCCTCCGGTGTGATGACGCATTTTTGTTTGTCACAGGCATGATGATCATTACTACACTCACTTTATGCACTACTTGCTTTTCTTTTATATAAGTTGACCTAATGTCGATGTTGATTGATTCTCTATCCAACTGACAAGTCAAATAAACAAGTAACCGAACGAACACGGTGAAACGGTTAATTCTTGCTCTCTCTGTTCTTCTTTCTTGGTGACGGTGACGGTTACTCAGATTCAGAAGTCTTGACTTATCCCACTTTGCAAAAAAAAACTTGAATAATCTACACAATATAGAGGCAGCTGGTCAAACACCGCAAGCGGAGATTATGACTACTTGCAGAGCTTTAGACATTTTAAGTATGTGACAAAAAACTAACTGCAGTCGTTTCACATTACTTTTAAACAAACAAACACACAGATATGCATATGAAAGACATGATTGACATTTTTTAGGAAAATAAAATACTTCAATATTCATAAGGAAATTGCGGTTTCATTTACCTAACCTGGCTGAAATACTCCTATCTAAAGTCTACAAAAACTAGCAGTAACAAAGTTATGCGAAGTAGATAAAACTAAAACTAGAACTTAAGTCATTAGGATTTAAGACGATAATATTTCTTCAACCAACTCGGTACAAACTGAACCGAGGAGCTTGTCTGCATTTCCCATCCCAGCCTCTAATTTGATCAAATGGACACAGCAGTTGGGAATTGTCTCTCAGTTTCTTCGCCCTGTGACGAATTCCATGTTCACTTCCTCCACCACTTAGCCCGTAATGCATTAGAGTGTTCCAACTATACTTTCTCCGAGACTTCTCCCCGTTACCGTTAGAGTGTCTTGGCTTTCCATTAAGAGAATTTTCACTGTCCGTATTTATCGTGTTAATTGCTAAGGCAGGTTGATTCCACGCACTGGAAGGTATAGGTGAGCCTTCAACTCCCGAAGTATACTGGTCTGAACACAATAGAATGATTAATACAAAGAATAACACTGAGGTTGGCAAAAGATGCGAAGATTTCAGTCTTCTTGTTCTTTCAACACTTGGAGGATTCATGCTGGCAGCTCTTCTAGAAGTACTCAGTATTTCCAAAGATTTCCTATGACTTTGAAGATTCATGTGGGCTTTGAAGTAATGGTGGATGGTACTTTTTATTTCGAGACACGAAGGTGCACGAAGGTACGAAACACTTGTAAAAGAAAAGAAGAATCTTTAGACGTGAGGAAGAAGGAGCAGATAAAGATTCCTCTTAAGCTGCAGAGTAAATGGATCAGAGAAGGAGTGAATCAACCCTTTTATACCAAAGATTATGAGATGTGGTGAAGTTAGCTCACCAATTTATTTCAGAGCTGACTACATAGATTTAGCTGACTACAACAACACATTGTACACTCACCACATTGAACAGAAGCTTCTACATTCTACGTGTGCATCCATTCTACCAACTTTTTAAGGGAAGGGAAGCCCACACGTCTTTTTGTACATCTCGTTGATGAATGCCGAGTCAGAGGAGCACAGCGTCATAATCAAATGCAGGATCCAATGCTCCCACTCTAATTGTTAAGGAGATTATGCATGATGATGACTTATGATGAGTCTCTCACACTCGGGAAAGGGTTCTCACGAACATTATGATATGAAATGAAGTAGTCTCGTACCTACAGATTTTCCACTTTATCACTAGAAATTGAGCTTTGTCAAATGTTTCAATGGTGTTGGGTACAAATAGTCTTATTCTGGAAAAATTCCTTATCTAATAATGAGAACTCTGACCTGTCCATTTAGATTGGTCTTTCGTTCCTGCCAACCAGAAGTATCTTACTTACAATAAATTAGTGTGACCCTCTGTCATGCATGGCGCTAATTGCTGTCTGCTAAAAGGTTAAAGATGCAGTGAAGCATTCAAATGCATAAAGATTTGTCTCTCACAATCAGTGTGTCATATGTACATATTCAGAAAGCCACTGATACCAATACACCTTGATTTTAAATCAATAAAGTTTGCACTACAAGTTCATTATCAAGTACGATTATGTTAGCCTCATTCATTTATGACATTCACAGCCAGACACAAACAAATAATGGCATGATTAGTTTGCAGGAAGCTGCTGTGATAAAGTAATAACAATTATTATCCACCTCTCGCCTTTTTAGTTCACTTGAATCAATTAGAGAAATGAAATGACTTTGATTAGCAGTCATGAGTAAGACAACAGGATATATCTATCGAGTTCAATTAGGGAATCGAAGGCAATGCACTTCAGTTGTTTACTGTGTATCACTTATAAAATATTATGCAAAGAACTTGTCTGCAAGGTGATGTTGTTACTTCATACATAGTTTATTCGGTCACTGGAGCATAAGCAATTTAAGAAATTGACTTTATTTTGCTTCCGCTTTCAAGAAAGGTTAAATACACACAGGATTCGTGAATTGCATTAATAAAGTCAAACGCATAAAATAGAAACAAAGAAAATTAGAGTCATCAGTAGACGAGATTACGAGAGAGATATGCTTAAAATTTGTTAAAATACGGAATGCACGAATTTGGTAATTCGCCGAATTGTAAAAACTGACTCTTTAAAATTCTGTGAAAGTCATTTGACGAGGTTCCTATTTAATACGGATAAAAGTAGTCACGGCCGCTCCGAGTAAGATGAACTATTGCATCAGTGGTGACATTTGGCATCAGAATGTTCTCAGTGACCTCTGAGAACGGAAAGATGGATGGACTGACAGCGGATGTGGCATTCCTGGAAATTACATTTCATTGGTATTATATCATCTTTGAGCTTATAAAGTATTTAATATTACTGTACCCGTGTCCTTCATCGTTGTCATCATCATCATGATGGTCACCTCCAGATCCCCAGTGAGCTACCCATTTAAACGCAGTTTTCGCCCATTTTTGCAGCGTCGGTCCAACAGGTTGTCCAGAAGCATAAATTCCAACACACACAGCGCCTGCTGATCCTCCAGCAACTAGCGTTGTAACTTTCGCAATTGTTTTTACTGTGCTATTCTCCGGTAAGTTGTCATACAGCATTTTCATTACTGCTCGGAAACCACTCTGATTCTCTGTGTTAAGAGCCGATGGAGTTGGAGGGATCAAAGGGGTTCTTTCATTCGGTCCAGAAGGACTAGATGGATTTCCACCCAAAAATGAATTTAAAGCCCCCAGACTTGGTAGACGGCTAAGCATACTTGAAGCCATTGACCAAGCACGTTGGAACTTGTTCGCAGTTTCTCCTCCAGCTTCCGTTTCTCCTCCAGCTCCAGTTTCTCCTCCGCCTGCAGTTTCTCCTTCAGCTGGAGCTTCTCCTCCAGCGCCTGTAGTTTGTTTTCCAACCGCTTTTTCTCTTCCAGCGACAGATTCTACATCTCCAATATCCACATGCAGAATTTCCACTTGATGGAAATGGAAATCGCTCAAACCCATTGGAATTTTTACTTGGGAAGCAGCAGCAGCAGCATCTTTAGCCAAAGCAGCCGCAGAAGTTGACGGTTCCTCATCAAGTATGGAAGTCCATGGCACAACTGAAGGTTCTGCAGTCAAAGCCGAATTATTTGGGCTGGGCTCCTCTGGAATGACACCCAGACCTCCTGCAGCACCTGTTCCACCAGCCACAAATAAGTCCACCATTTATCAAGTTCCAATTAGCTTTAATTACTGCAAAGTTATTTGTACACACACCTTTCCCTTGCTTTGCTTCATCTTGGATCGAGTGCTCTCGAGGAGGTTTCACGATTTTGATCCGTTTCGGCTGAGCTTCTGCGTCACTTTTTTCATCGTCTGCTGAAGGCAACGCTGGAGGTATTTGAGCAGCAATTCCAGAACTACTTCCAACTTCGGAGGAAGCTTCGCCTGTTCCCACATCTGTCGTGGTTACTGTCTCAGCAGGCTTTGGCGTAACGGATAGGTCGGTTTCAAATTTTCTCTTAGGTTTCACAGGACCTGGAAGGTCACTTCCAGTATCTCTCTTGGATCTTATAGGATTCGGAGTCTTAGGTCTTACAGGAAGTGGATCTGTGTAAAAGTGATACGGTGTGTACGTCAGTTATAGGAATACTTTTATGTGCTAAAACCGTAAAGAAATTTTGCACTTACCTGGAGGAATTTCTAACTCTCTTCCATCCCCACCAGTGACGTTCTTGGAAGTACTGAATGCATTGAAAAGAGAGCTTACTGTCGCTGGTACATCATTAATTCTTTCATAAAGGGAACGCTGGTGTGGGGCTTGTGCTTGAGGAACTGTGTCGTTGATGTTCAGGGGATCCGTCAAACGAGGATTCCAATCGACGCCTTCACCTTCTTCTTCTGAAGGGCACGTTGGAGTTGGACTAGGAGTCTTTGGAATGCTGCCCATAGGACTGGGGGTCCCGGCAGTAGTGCTACTCACAAGCGAATCACCAGCTGCAGAGTTTTCGTGTTCCTGAATGACGACGTTGTGATCATGACCATCCTCGGCCTCTCCACAGATAGGACACTGCTTAGAAGGATCCTCATCTTCAATAGACGGAAGTTTCTTAGTGTCTTTGTCGTCTCCTTTCTTAGAAGGAGACTTAGAAGGGCCCTGTTGAGGATCAGACATGGTGGAGACTTTTTCAATTTGTGTGGAACGCTTTTTTATTTATTTTTGGAAATCGGGGTATTATATTCGAAAATCGGTCAGTCAAGTAACTTTCCTCCGTCCTGTCTTACTATTAAGTCTAGAGCCTGAACAGTAAGAAATCAATTGATGCTACAGTAGGAAACATATAATTGTGTTTTCCTATCTGCTCTGCTTAGCTAGCCCACTAACAATAAGTCCATGTCGACGAGAATGAAGTTACTGCTGAGGGATACAATCTAAAAATTGTAATCTAGAAATCAAACATTTACATAAAAGCCATCTATTGTCTGCAATAAAGAAAAGTGAATTTTTTCGTTCCTTATCATCCCAAATTGTTTTGCCGTTTCAAGATTTGCATGGCGTGAGGAGAGTTGAACTCTGCATAGAAAACTAGTGACTGGATTACCAAGGTCGTTACGAAACTGAATCACTCTGCTTGGTAGTCAATTTGTTTATCATCTGGTCTTGTAAATTTTCGTGTTTGACTTCGATTTACACTTTACAGCATTTTGACAGCTTGCACTAACTAACCGGAAATAAAAACTTCATATTTTGCACAGGTAAACCCATTCTACCAGTTACATATTAATTCAATTCATTACAAACCTTCCTACATAATTAATAAATAATATACAATGGATTTGGAATCCTAGTAAAGACTCGGAGACATGAATGTAGTCCTCTTCAAATCCTCTCCTGAAGACTCAGAAAAACCTGACAAGTTCCAAGTGGTCTTATCGTCAGAAGGATATTCTGTTGATATAGTGCCAGTAATTACTTTCAACTTCTGCAACCTTCCCCTGCTGGAAGAGAGTCTGAAGGATCCTTCAAAGTACTCTGGTATTGTGTTCACAAGTCAGCGATGCATCCAAGCCATGCAAAACTGTGTCTTCCAAGAATCATGCAAATCTGAGTGGAACTCTCATCTAAGACAAGTCTGGTCAAGGAAGCGAATCTTCTGTGTGGGTCCCGCAACTGCCGAAAAAGCTGTGGAACTCTTCTCCTCATCATCCACAAATGACCCAAATGACATTCAATGCAAAGTTGAAACAGGAATTGAAGCGAATGCAGAATCTCTAGCCACCAAAATTCTAGAAGTGTTGGAGGAGTCTTCAGAAAAACTCCTACCTGTGTTATATCCTTGTGGAAACCTCAAACGAGACACATTGAAGAACATCCTCACAAGTGGAGGGATAGAATCTCAACCTGTAGTAGTTTATGAAACTGTAGAAAATCCAGAACTAAGAATAATTCTGGATTCCATGTCAAATAAGCTTTTAGATTCCACTCCATTTGTCTTCTTCAGCCCTTCAGGAATTAACTCAATACTGCCGTACTGGAAAACTCAGATGTGCAATGGTACGCGGAAGCTGATCGCACTCGGACCTACGACGAAAGATGCATTGCTCCAGATTCCAGAAGTAGAAGAGTTGAATGTCTGTCAATGTGAAAGTCCCACTCCACAAGCGTTGACCAAAATACTTCCACAGCTCAAGATTTAAGATTAGTTGTAGCTCCAGACTAGAGATGGATAAAAAAATTAGAATAAATTTTGATTATTATTCCTTGAGCAACTTATAATTTCATGGTAGTTTTTTACGCAGCGTAAATATCTTACATAACGATAGGTGTCTTTGAAATGCCTAACGTCTACACATAATACTGTGATGAAACGATGGAAGTCTTATATACCAGATTTGTCATACACTTGCAATAATTCTGTGAATAGGATTTAGTGAAATCAAATTCATTAATTTGTAACAACGAAGTTTTAATTATCTTGTTATCTGGTTCAGTTCCGAGCTCCAGGAGGAATCGGAGTGTTCTTAATTTCTACTACAATTGTAAAAGGACCATTTGGAAATCACAAGAGCGTCAAAAGCCTAAAAATCTTCGCTGTACAAATTAAAAAAACATGTGTAAAGATCTTTACAAACCCCCAACAAATTTTGAAGTTGAAAGAATTTCCTCGAATAAGCAAATATGCAAAGTAGCTTACACGAAGTGCCACCACATGTCGAATAAACTAGGTTACAACCAATCT
>JAQGAD010003546.1:0-10074 GCA_034696625.1 Isotomurus palustris
TTCATTACATTACGATACTTACATTGTATTTAGAGACAAATTGAGACGAACTCTCATCCTTTTATTTAAGTCTCAAATTCCCTACTTGCATTTGCTGTACACACTCTCAATAAGCCTACGGTCAATAGGGATGCAACCCTTGAAATTGAATTTTTTGTTCGCCATGGAGTAGGCATTTTTTTGTACCTGAACTACCTGGAGTTGTTGACTTGGGATAATTGAAAGTGTCATAAATACAGGAAAACACAGGTACTTAGCACACTAAACAGTTGGACCCTTTTTGTAGAGGTACCCTTTTTACCCGTGGGATATGAGACGCAAAGAAGGTGATGAAATAAGGAGGATCATATTCACGCCTACTATCTGTATCTGTCATGTGCTAATGAGCCTTCTTTAACAATAAGACAATTATGCCACGCTTTTTTTCTCAACCATAAATCAAATTCTTTGACAGATGTGAATTTCAGTTTCTCAAACCCATTTGAAATTAAAATTCAAGTCCGCTTAAAAACTGACGGACTAGTTGTTTGTTAAGTACACGAAGACCTGGAGTAGTCATTAAGAAGCATTATATAATTAATTAAATCAGAGTCAAGATGATACATAAATCCCATTACAAAGCAGTAACTAGAAACGAAGATAAAAAATGATCCATGACACACCCCAAGGGAAATTATGCTACGGTTTCAGGTTTTTCTTAATCTCCTTTCCTTAATTAAGAACACTCGGGGAGAGAGACAATGCATCACCCTCATCAATATCCTTCATACTCCTAGAATTGGATGCTTCATATACCACAATCCAACGAATACAGTTCTCATGCACATGCAGATTATACAGTATTGTCAACCACCCGATTAAGTTTACCTTCCTTCTTATGAAGAATTGAAAAACAAGTAAATATTAAGTCTACATAGAAGAAAGAATGAATCATAATGTAAATGTCAGAATAGCAGCGTCATAAACACAAATATCATCCAATGAATCCGTTAAACAAAGACATTTTCCAGTTTGAGGACTGACAATGGCTTTAGCACTGAATGTGCACGTCATATCCACAAGATGCCATTCAAGTTGGTTTTATTTAAAACAGGAAATGTAAATTCGAACCCCGTCCGTCTGTCCGAGGAGTCCCCCTTCAAAAGTGAAACTCACTTGACTCAGCCTTTCATACTCTCCACTTCTACTTGCAAGCTCAAAACTTAATACAGTTGTCGGAGTGTTTTATTCCTGGTGCTTCATCTTTTTTACGAGCTAAGCAATATTATGTGCAAAAATTCTCATCTCACTCGACCGTGCACTCTTCTTCTGATGAATGGCTTTCAGTCTTCGATGTGCGCCTTTATTAGCATACGTAAGGTTGATTTTTTCAGCGTGACCAACTACCAACTGGTGCTCTTGTTTGTTTTATCTAATAAGGTGTGGTATATGTGTCACTTACGAATTTATTGAGTAACTTTTAGAATAAGCTGTATTGCGTTATCATATCAGGGAATATAGAATGAACATGCGACTTCGGCAGGAAAGCCTATTGTCTACGTAGATAGAGCAACTTAAATTGCAGGTGATTGATCTTTCATTTAGTCTCACGTTTCCCACTGTAGTTCGTGTGGAAGCACTTTAAGGCTACCACAGGTAGAAATGATGCAATAGCCGGACCCTGCCAATCAGATTGACAGACAGTCTACGAAGGAAAATAGTAATTAGGGGGTATTTAGCATCATTATTAAAGAACCTACGATGTTTTACTGACCGAAAAAGTGGCATGAGAATTAAAGTCGACAACGAATTTCAGTTTGACTCCAAAAACGCTGCCCAATTAAACCGGTATCATTCAATAACTCCGTATAAGGTTGTGTGTTAGGGATTGAAAGAAGCCAATAAAACTTAACTGCTTTCCAGTCTCCAACTGATTTAGAAGACAATACGCAGAATGTAACGAACGAATCCTGACCCTGTCAAACTGCCTGTGCTGATTGTTGGTAAAATAGGATTAATGATTTATTGACTCGATGAAAAACCACTTTCTATGTTTGTTTAACTCTGACTGATAATGCATAAAACTGCTTAAGTTGCGTACACAGATGATATATATAACAAAGTCGGAATTTTGTCTTTCAATCTAAATTGCTGCGCTGCTACACACAACTGACAACCCACACTTCTCGAGTCACGAATCTCATCCCAATCATCACGGATTAGTATGCCATGAATCTGTGGAAAAATCCGAATTCTAGAAATAATAACCAAGGTTGTTTGACAACTTTATCTGTTTCTAGATCATGAACGGCAATAAGAAGCAAAGCTCACTCTCATATTGACTGATGGCTGAGTTGGTAGGTACATTCACATCAAAAATGCTCTAGCTGGAAAGTAGGCAGCTGTGGTTTTTTTCGTGTCTGTCTTTTCTTAATGCGATAGCGTGGTTAACATTCACGTATAATAATGGAAATTAAGGTATTGATAGATTTGAATTTCCAGTTCTGCCAAGCATTGATATAGGTTTAGGTGAGCAATGAACTCGATTTTGCCTTAAGAAGTCGGGACTATTCTAGCATGACCACTGATCACTGGTTAGAACAGTAGAAAGCAAAACTCACTTTCCATTACAATCTTGAGTGCAATTGATGATAATATGCAAATCCAACGTACAGGAGCAATGTAATAATGAACCCAGTTGCATTTATGATTCTTATCCTAACATGACTGATCAGTATTACTCATCTCAACAAACCGCATCTTCCACAGAATTCTACCTTGTAAAGTGAGTTGCATATATCCTTTCCGATCAATCAGTAAATGGATAGCGTGAAACTGGATTTTATACTCGACTGGATGAGGATGGTTGGAACCTTCGAATCCACAGATTCATTTGGTGAGATCATGCAATGGCAATAATAAATTACAACCTATCTATAGTTCGTAAGGTAAACCAAGATCTTAACCTAAGTAAGAAGAGGTCACTCTATTGTGTCTGTCCGTAAGACAAAAAGAAATGATGCGGTAGAAAAGAACTACTGCTACTGGTATAAGTTATCTTATACATTTTCTTGTTATGTGGAGACATGGGAAAAAAGTGCTGTCGACAGGAGCATGAACTTACGGATCAGATCTTGAATTTATTCATCGTGTATTAGATTCTAATCTTTAAATAGATCGATTCTGAATTTACATATGTTACAATCTACAATGACGGTACGATTCATGTTAGAAGGCGTCCGGAAACTCATTTTACTCAATAATTACACTTTTATTCGGGATTCAAAGCATGGACTCATTGTTTTGTAATCAGAACTACTGTAGATCATGAATCACCATCCATCACCACATCAAACAGTTTTTACTCCAATTATTTAAATTGTTCTGCGCGATTAAGTGTTGGCTGCCAGTGAAAGAGAAGTTGGTCGGGTTGTCAAAAATGATTGCATCTTTTGTTTACTGAAACTAAATATCAAATTACTTTCAGTTTAATAGGTAGAAAAATACCCTAAATTGATACTTTCTTTCCACCTTTAGGTGTGAGAAATTACAGGTATTAGGTACACTCATCGTACGGCTCGGGTGCGCATACTAGGCTCTTGATGAATTTTAAGTAGGTAGTGTGTAAGTACGTATCCTTCGGTTCCATGAACTTCATTGTTACAATAACATCATCGCATGTATAACCTATTTCACTTGGGTTGAAAACAAGAGTTTTTATCTTTTATCTGATAAGTTGGGGGTTTCTTATTTGTGTGTGCTAATACTACTAATTAAAACTTCCATTTTGGAGGATCAAAACTCATTTAAATCCATAATTCGTAATTTTGAAGAAAGTCATGAATATTGCTCATCATGTCACTGAAAATGTGAGGGCCTGTGAGGTCTGGAGCAATAAGGTTTTGTAGAATTTGACTAGTATCGTACGTAATGAATGCATCCTCAGGGGTCCATCTGAGATTCAATTGGATCTGATAAAATAATACAAGAGTACTTGAAGGGCAATTCTTCTGACTTGAATTGTTTCATTTCACTACAAGCAGAATGCATTTGAGTAAGGGACGAGAGTGAAGGAAGACATGGACTAATTTTCCGTTGTAATATTATGCAGCATTAGTGAGCGTTTTGTAATGAATATACACGAGATTCGAATGAAGAGAAAATGTAAAAAATCTTGTCCATGATTGTGCTTCGTGTAGTGTGTTCCGGATTCTATTATTTATTTTTTGTCTCAGAATTTGGAACAGAAGAATGAACCGTTAACAATTGAGTAACTCAATTGGAGTACCTACATGATATTTTGATGTAGTAGATCTTTCCGAAGTCAACCTGTCCCCTGTAGGCCCACCTGCTATGTCCACAGTCCATCACAGCACACACATCTTTATGCACACCAGCATGAGGGGGGTACTTACCTTATGCATTTATGCATCAAAGATTCAGTCCAACAATATACTCAAAAACTCATGTAATAATTTTGGCTGTACATGCAACACCACTTTGTCTACCAAATGGTCCATCTTCTCGTCTGTCCCTAGAGTTAAAATGAATTGTGGTCCTTTGCCGTCATTACTCTCTCCTCTGACAACGTCCGGAAGGCTTTTACACAAGAATTCTTTAAAGTACGATTAAAAGCGAGTGATAAAACCGAAGAAAAGTTCTTGAGTGATCCTTCATCGAAGTCCAGCGGCATACGACTCCAAGACTTGTTTTCTTTAATCATCTGTCAACGTCTTCTGGTTGAGTACGAGAAGAAATGGATCAAGATGAATTGCTTCGTGGGCACACAAGAAGTTACACTACTAATAAACCGTGGTTCATTCAGTTTTTAAATGCATTGGCCTACTTCCTCAAGTCTCTCTGGTCATCATGTGAAGTGTGTTTGAACGTGAACTCAGTGAGTTTCGTTACTCGTTTGCCTCCTACTCATCATCTCTCAAGGTTCAGGAAGTTGGTTCGTTTCACAGTTACCTAAATCTCAGGGAGCGAGTGATGTGATACAGAGTCATTATTTGTGCAATTGGGTGTGCTGGAGATGAAGGGGCAAGGATGAATTTCACTCACACATATCTTTTGATCTGAACTGCATCGAGCCCCGAGTTGATATAACAGTGAACCATGTCATCTACTAATTCAGATGGTAATAAACTTAATAATAAGTTTATTCAGTTCTTAATGGTCCTAATGGTCCTAACGCTTTTTTCGACGCACACATATACATGCGAATCTCACGAGAGTATTAAACTACCACGTGTACGTGTTTGAAAATCTTGAAAGACCTGAAATTTGCAATCCTTATGCCAATCTTAATGCAACTGCAGAGTTTTAAAAATTCAAAATATAACATTTCAACTGTATAATAGCTTTTAAAAACCGGAATTGCAGCAGTGGCCTGTATCAAGTGAGGCCAAAGAAGGCCATTGCTGCCAAATAAAAGGTTTTTGATAAATGCAAAAACTTGCTGCAAGCGCGTTTTGCACGTATGTTGAAAAAAGAAGAACTGCAGATAGGGATTGTGTGAATCACATCCCGATTTTTTAGTGATGTTATAAGAGTGCAGTGTAAAATGCACAACCCGAAATTCCGATGTCGAAAGTGATAGGTCGTAATCTAAGCCCAAGAAGCTTTTTTTAAATTAAGTTATATTGCTTCCTTATCTAAATTAATTCATAAAACGAGCACAGTGATTCATCAACATAAAATCAAACTGCTGTCCTTACGTACCCTTGTAAACTTGCAATTTACCGTTTAAATGTAGGTTTTCTAGAAGCAGATGCTTCCCTGATAATTCGAAGAAATATTGCCACTATTTGAGATTCTGAAGATTTACAAAATGCAAGAAGGGCATCGACCACATCTTGAAGTCGCAAACTCAGTACACGTTGAATTCAAACATCACATTAAATATAGAGAAGTGACTGGTATCCACATGGAATGATGGCAATAGCTTGAAAGATAACAATTATACACGTATTTTCTAACAATTTGAAGACAGATTTTTGCACGCAAATATTATATACCTACTTAAAACTGAAACAAACAGCCTTGTTGTTAATAAGCCAGAAATGATAATTTTGATTGCATGAGACTTGAGATGAGAATTTGGTCCTCATCAAACCTCAGCTCATCTCTTGCGCGTCGTTTCGTTTTACAACCTTGTCTAACAAGGCTCCCTCCACTTCGGGCTACTTATTGCAAAAACACTACTAGCCAGGAATCTTAGGTTGACGTAACTAGTAAGTTAGTGCAGTTGGAGATTGAGCAAAAAAGGAGTCATCCATAAAATGCAATCAAGTCCAGTGTATCCAGCCTCTGTGGATATTTTCTGTATCTCTCAAGGCAGATAAGATTGGAAGAATATACATCCAACCAGTTTAGTGTTGAGTAGAATTGTAAACTTAGTAATGATCTTCACTCCTCTGTGGTTATTTATTATTACAGCATACGTAATGAAGTGAGGTTTGCATTTGTGCAATTTGTGGCCAACTACTTTCGTTTCATGTCTCGTCTCATCTCACACTCACTGGCTGAGATTTGCCAGTCTCGTGAAGTCCAGTTGAAATATAAAAAAATTCACCAGTCGTAGAATTGCATCCTACCTTTTAGTTTGTACATGACCACACTGACCTTGGCATTGCGATCGCTTCGCAGTCATTATCATCACAATAATCAACTTGAACACAGCTATGAAAAGTAAACCAATATTATTGCTACCACTACTGGTCAACCCAATGTGAATGCAACCACTACCATGAATTATTCGATGTGATTTTACTTCATTAGACCATTAGATTGGAAGCCGGTCTGAGAGTTTATCTCTCGCTAATGGAATCAAGATTGCAGTACAATGGAAGAAAACTGTCGTCAAGTATTTAATCGAGTAGTCGCTCATGCGGCGTAAGTATTGCCATACGGCTAATATTTATTGCACTTAATCTTCATTGACTCTCGCCTATTAAGTAACGGGTTACGCTGTATACAACCATACAAATGCTAATTCTCTGATGATGTAGACTTGGCCTTCAGTTTTTTTGGTTGGGTTGACGGTACACAAGCTAAAAATACAAAGGATCAAGTGTACAGTTCAATGTTAAATTGCACCATTATGAAGGAAGGGATTATAAAGAATGGACCTTATAATTAGAAGTAATAAGGTTATAGACATGTCATGTAATGGTAGGAAGTCTTAATTTGAAGCAAATACAATAGCTAGCAATATAGCAATATGGTGCAATTACATCTAGAAAAGTAATTAGTCTATGACTCGTTATTAACTTGTGCAGTTCCAAGTTACAACGAGTTGAAGCGAAACAAAGTCCATAAAAGATGCACAAAGATATCTTACTCATGTTTAGATCGGAAAGATTCATTAAATCTATAGAGAGTGGTGTTCTTCATACTTACTGGTGTTGGAAATAGTTGCTTGACTTGATACTTAAAATATTATATGGTTAGAAAAGTAAATGAATGTTTACGGAGGGAAGAAATGTAGGATTTTAGATGATAATACGCGAGTTATGAGGGTCTACTGAAGAAGAGGCTTCTTCGAAAGAAAAGAAGCGTTAAAGATAATCTGATGGTCTCTGATACGCTGAGATCTTTTTCTACCTGAAAGATTGTTACAGAGTATAATTGTACGGACGAATTCATTCTGTTTACGCTGGAAGGAAATCAGCAACAGCCTCCTTTTACCCGTGCTTGGTATTAGAGACTTGGGTGCCAAGAGATTGAGAAATTGATACCACTTCAGTAGACTGGGATTGGTGCAAATCCTATTAATTACGGTGTACGCTGGGATAAAAAATAAGCAATGTTCTCACACAGCCACTACGAGGGAACATCAGTCACTGCATAGATAGCAGCTTCCCTTTGACTTACCTCGTGAGGATAGATGGATGATGTGGGTGTGCTACAGAATCCGACGCATGAGATAAAACTCTAAGGGACGAATGATATTGACTCCGCAACAAGTGTATTTTTTCCTACAACAATCATTTCCGAAGTTGATAGTCTGGAGATTTGGTTTTGACATGAGAAAGTATAGAAGGAGTAACAACTACTCCCTTTATTATTACACGTTCTTTCTTTGTACTAATGCTATTTTATTGTAAAACTAGTTAGTTGAGGTTCATATTACGTCCTCTCTCTCCTCATCTCTTACCATTCATTCCGTTGCACTTCACAGTGAAGTTGCTGCAGATCAGCTAAACCAACAATCTTAACTCTCCACACTCGACTCCAAAGGAGAACTTCTTTTTTCTCAATCGATCCATGTTATTAGAGTAAGCACTAAAGAGCAAGCATTCATTATCCGATCAAGCTCTCTCATTGTTTGCATGGCAGATCAGTTTCCTCAATTCTTTCCACAGATTCTCAAGTGTACTTTAGTCATGTGGTTGTCGCCCACGCAAATATTCGTATGCACAATTTTATCAAGTCCTAAATTAAGTGTGATTGAGTGATACTAAAAGTAAGTGATTGATACTCGGAGTGATAGTTTCAGTACCTAAAGTTTAAAATCAAAAATAAGACAAGATTCCAAATTGTAAATTAAATAACTGTGAATTGGGTACTTAAAGTTATTGTAGTTTCAAAGTTTTGTAACTGTGTTAGGGTTTTTGGTGAAAGTGAGAGAAATATAAATACCAACTTGTCGTGTGAAGTGATACCAAATCTTTAATTAATTTAAATGAAAATAACTAGAATCCTTAGTAATGTGCGACTGAAATGTGATGATAGCCTGTGAGAATAATATAAACCCAAACATTTTGAAACCCATAATAATACATGTGATACACAGACAACCCATTATCCCAGTTAACTTCTTGTACATCAAGAAGTTAATCCAGACAGAGTTCGGTGTTTACACAGGGGCACTTTCAAGAGGTAATAATGATTCAGTTAATCCTCTCATACGACTTTAAACCGTACTTTCTCGCTCCCTATCCAAGCCTACGCAGGAAAAATAATTTACTTTCATACACATTATATGGTTGTAATCTTGTAGGAGGCTCAAATTTACAGCCTTGATTAACGGTGCACTAAATGTAATCGAGCTCATCAACTGTTGAAACATTTCAACATTTCATGACTTCATTTATGATTGTCAGTAAACATACAAATTGATTGTTTCTTCTTTATATTTCTTCGCTATATGCGAAGATTTAGTGATGAGCAGTGTTCTTTTTGTGCAGTCAGTTTATATAAACCTGCATTAATTACTCAATCTCTACACATTCCCGACATCGGTCTTCGCTTTGGACTGGTTGAGTTGTAAGTACCACACTTTATGACTCCTACTTTACGACCGAGAGTTGGACTTTTTGGTTTCTTGAAATCGATTGGTGAAGTTGAGTTCTGAATTCACTTTTACTCCCTTTCTTCGCTGCGTTAAAATACCCCAGCAGTAGGTAGGTAGTTCAGAAAGTGTGCGTGTCTACGTAGGCACATACTCGAAAAGATGAAGTTGATAAAAACTAAAGTTCTTGGAGCTTATCAACTTTTTCTCTGGCCATTATAAAAATACTACGTGAACGTGCCTATTTACGAAGTAGTAAATCCTTCTTTCACAAAGAAAGTGCATTTGAGAGAAATTCCCTTTGAACATGAACCACACAGCCAGAGTGGTTGGTGTAAAAATATTGACAAAACACGCACCGTACTCATTCGAACTTCCATTCGACTTGCAAGTCTCTGTGAAATGTCAGTTCCCAAATCCCAGTGCACCAGCAGGCGTGTACTGCAATCCCATTTCGTATTTGACAACCGTGATATTTCTTAAGTCATACAAGTCACAAACAAGTACCTATAAGTCAGGGTTACATATATGAAGTACAATAGTTCCGGTACAATATAATAATTTTCCTTGCACAATTTGGGAATTCCAAACATGCCTCTCAATTTAAGTGAACCATTTTTCAAAATTTTTTGCAATAGTTTATTACCAAATGAGACACAGAGTAGCTTCTCCACACAAAGTAATAGAGAGGTATTTAAATACAGACAAGCATCAGCATCACATCAGCTGGAATTCCAATTTATGATCATAATTATTCCTCACTCTGCCTTTTCCTGCTCTTATTTGAGGGAAAACTG
>JAQGAD010003547.1:0-10072 GCA_034696625.1 Isotomurus palustris
TTTTTTACTCGGATTTCCCTAATCCAACAGGGCACTTTCCTTACATATCGTTTAGGAGTCTTTTTGTTGTGTCCCGTGTTGCCCAGAAACTCGTCAGGTGCGAGGAAAGCTGTTGAATGCCAAATGGCAGGTTGATTCCTACTTTCCTACGCGATAGGCTTCTTTAGGATTCTACAAGATATCGTGACCACTGGTCATGGTATTGTATTAATTCTAATAGTTTTTAAATCTGCATCATGGCAGGTTCTTCAGTGGTAGGACTTGGAGCTGGAGTCATCCTTCTCCTTGTTCTTTGGGCTTTAACTGCAGTAGCCTGGATTCAACTTTCGAATAAGCAGTCTGGACTTCGAATAGCAATAACCATCATATCCACATTAATAACTGCAACATTGATTCTAATTCCTGAGGAAGACGGTGTGAGCTTAAAGCAGAACGGAGTGCTTGTTGATCCAGATACGATTAAGCCTGAAGATGAGTTTGAGGTAATCATTACAAACGGATTATCATAATCATACAAACTTGGATGTAGTAGGAACATAAGAAAATGAAAGTTAAGTAATTTTTCCTTTATTACTCTCACAGGTTTATGATTACATGTTCTTATGGAAAGCAGTATTGATAGTGCTCATGCTGATAAACGTGGTAGTTGGATTTGCTGTGTATGCCACTCAGTTTTGGTCAACTAAAATCCACGGACCACCTCCAGAACAGCCAAAGAAGAATGAAGAAGAAGAAGGAAAGAGTTCCCAAAGTGTTGACAAATCTAATTTAAACTTATGAAATAGTGTAGTTACTGTTTAAGCAGTGACGCGTGTTAAGATAAATTGAATTTTTAAATGAATTTGTACATGAATATTGTTACGAATTATTATGAAAGAATAAAAAAGTAATGCAATTCATGTTACATATTAAAGATGCCACCCATCATTGCTGTGCATTTCATGGGATTATGATTATGAGAATTTATGAGATTCATGCAAGAAGATTGCAAGCAATCCTATAATAGGAAGAGTATTTAGTAGAGTAGAAATGACAAATGAGCAAACTCAAAGAGGAGTGAATAATTTTTGACGTAAAAATAAAATATATTTCTTTATTCATTTATGGCAAAGTGTGTGTTATATGTTTTGTTTGGTTTATAATGTTGCTGTGTATAAATCGATCCATTGTATTAAAAAATGATTGACAAGTATCCGCGTGTATGTAAACCGTGTAAAGGTAGTTAATTACAGAAACCGTAAGACTATTAAGACACAAAGGCAGGTTGAAGGGTCGGTACGCAAAGTCGGACAAGAATAAAAGACAGTTGCAATAAAAAAGGCTAAGATAACGAAGTGTAGACATGTAAGACATGTATACGGATGAATTACAAAAGGAAGATCTGAGTCATAGAAAGAAACAAGGGAGCGTAGTGTAGCAGAAGTAAGAAAAATAAGCTTGACTTCATAAAAAAGTGAATAAGGAAAGCCCTATGGGAAGAGATTTATCGCACAAAAGTTGCGTAAAGTAAACGATTTATGTAAATGGCTTGAGACAGTTTTGTGAAAGAAAAAAAGCGAGTAATGAAAGGGAAGATGGGTATCGAGCTATAAAAAAGGATATTGCATTCGAACTGTTGCATTTGCATTGCAGGTATGTCGTACGTGGTACTCGTTACTCGTTACTGAATTAGCAATAAGGCTTTTAAACTAAGACACTTTATAGAGAGAAGGAAGAGATAAAACCCGAGTTTCATCTAAGAGTTCACCTTACGCAAGGCTGTGTAGTCTTGGTATGCCTCTCCTAATCAAATAATCATCATCTCTCACGTAAAAAGGGATATATAATTCCAAGAGCCGTGTGATCGTAAACGAGATTTCTCAAAGTCTAATTTCAACAGGCTGTAATAATAGAACGCTCGAAGAGTCACAGAGAGTGGACCAATTTGTCTAAGAAAGGGAATTGGTAATGACTGATAATATAACAAGAATGTGGATGATTATTTCGTCGTCATTTAGGAGGAGGATGTGGAAAGTCTGAGAAACAAGAGCGATTGGGGAGAAGAGAGAGATAGAGATAGAGAGATAGAGGTTAAAAGTCGCTTCTGTAGAGTAATACTGGCATTGAAGGACTCATCTCTTAATTTAGAATTCATCGAGAAATTCCGAATTAAGGTGATGATGAAGGTTGTATAAAAATATTATCTTACGTTAGTCTACCTACCTATTAAATTAGCCTTGGTTGGTGCTTGGTGAGATTGCATGGGTTTATTTCTTGCCGTATCCTCCGGAAGGTCCGCTTGATTTCTGGGAGAGTCTGTTTCCGAATCCTCCTTGTCCCTGTGGACTTCCGTATGACTGGGAAGGAGCAGAGTAGGATTGAGCTTGAACGATGGATCCATTGGAGCCGTTGTAGCCTCCGGAGCTCTTAGCTGGAGTTGGTGGAGCTCCGTACTGCTGGCTGCCACCCTGTTGACCTCCTCTGGATGATGGAGCTCCATAGGAAGCCTGTGGAGCTGAGTAGGATTGCTGTTGAGCGTTGTTGTCCCTGTAGGATTGTTGGGGAGCTCCGTACGACTGTTGTGGGGCGTTGTAAGACTGTTGTGGAGCACCGTACGATGGCTGAGGAGCAGAGTTGGAGAAGGACTGTTGAGGAGCTCCGTAGGATTGTTGGGGGGCAGCGTTGGAGTAGGACTGTTGTGGGGCACCATAAGACTGTTGTGGAGCAGCGTCGTTGCTCTTGAAAGCTGGCTGAGGAACGACTGGAGCTCCGTATCCTCCCTGACCTCCTTGTCCTCCTTGTCCTCCTTGGTTTCCTCCGTATCCTCCGTTGGTTGGCTCAGGGTACTTGGCTTCTCCTTCGTAGGTCACTTGGGCGTTGAATCCGTTCTTCCAGTCGGCAGTGTAGGTAACGATTTGAGTTCGGCTGAGGAACGTTCATGAGATCATTGAGATTGTGAACTGTGAACACATCTTACCAAAATAACCTTATGCGAGATTGGTTGACTTTGACTTACCCATCGGGAAGCAAAACTTTGTATTGTCCGTTGACAACATTTCCGTCACTGGTTTCCTCTCGGTTGTAGTCGTTTCCGTAAAAGTCCTTGACAGCGTAGGCGAAGTTGTATGGCATTGGTGGTCCCTGCGAAGTTACGTAACAATATTTTAAGTCACGTTGCATAAGGAATGACTACGTAAGAAGAGATAGTAGATTCTACGACTATACTTACGTTGTTGTATTCATCATCTCCGTGTCCACCTCCTTGTTGTCCGCTGTATCCTTGTTGCTGACCACCGCTGTATCCTTGTTGTCCCTGTCCTCCGTTTTGTGCGTATCCTTGGGCTGGAGCTCCGTAGTTGGATGATGGGGCTGGAGCTGGGGCTCCGTATTGAGGTGAAGCAGATCGGCCGGATGGAGCTCCGTAGTTGGAAGATGGGTTAGCAGCAGGGGCTCCATAGTTGGAGGAAGGTCCTGAGGATGGAGCACCGTAGTTGGAGGAAGGTCCTGAGGAAGGAGCTCCATAGTTAGAAGATGGGCCAGATGATGGGGCTCCATAGTTGGATGAAGGTCCTGAGGAAGGAGCTCCATAGTTGGAAGATGGGCCAGATGATGGAGCACCGTAGTTTGAGGAAGGTCCTCCTCCAAATCCACCTCCTCCGCCTCCCTGCTTACTTCCAAATCCACCTGGAGCTCCATAGGCGCTGCTTCCGCTTCCTCCAAAGTTGGAAGGAACTGGTGGTTCAGCGAATACGGCCGAAATGGCCAAAGCACACAGCACAAAAGCCTGAAATCGAATTGATACACCTTGTGAGAACAGACACCCTTCAGTCTCTCACGCTTATCATGAAACTCTTTCCTCTCTACTCTTGTCTTCATTCATTCTTCGTCTTAAGCAACCTATGTGCACCTATGAAACCTGTCTCCATTATTACTGCTGTACAAAGTCATGAACTTCTCACAGAAATTCTACACTTTCTTGCATCTCTATTCTTAAACCTTCTCTTATCTTATCAGGATGTGTGTTGCACTATCATGTCGCCTCTTTGATTACGATATCGTAAAAAGTTACGAGAGGAAATTGAAATTGCACAGGTACAATAATTGGAAGATGAGAGTTCAATAAAGAAGCCTATTAAAAGTGCATTTCATACATTCACAATAAAGTTGCACGGTCTGTTGTCCACTTGCAGTGAAGCTGCACAAGAAGCTACACGTTACAATGTTGAGTGTTGCTCTACCTACGCACATTTAACCACATGCCACTTTACTTTCACCCTCTCTGCTTCTGTTCTGACTTAAAAGACGCTTAGGCTTCTTTCATAAACTCGTTAACTCGTATATTCTTTTCCTTTGTTCGTCTCTGCTTGAATTGAAATTGTGCAGACTTGCAGACAACATGTTATGTTATATAATGTCTTTTCAATCCGAAATTTAATTTAGTAAAAACCATATGTGACTGGGTATAGAATTCTTATCTATTTCTATAGTGGACAATACACCACGGGGAAAGTGAGATTAACTTTTTATACTTTTTAATTCTTTCTGAGAAGGCACAAAAGAAATAAAATACTTAATTATGATTCGCTTGGATGATCTCTACGTGTAATATTTGTATAATAGCTTGTTCGGTTACGATGCAATGATTCTATTGTATTTTTTGAAATAGATTTTGAAAAATAACAAGAATGAATCCTATTGATGTGGAATTTATACTTAAGAAGTTAAGAACGTACCTTCATATTGGAAATCTGAAACTCCTTGTTCAGTCTTACACCAATGATTTTTCAATAAAAATCCGCACTTGCCGTACACTCGAAAGAGAAATTAGAACTTCTACGATGAAATTTCGAAAGATGTTTTACAGTAAAGTAAAATTTCGAAGGGATAATAGTAATTGAAGAATATGTGCGAAGAAGGGAGAGGAAGAAGAAGAAGCTGCGGTGTGAAGAGAAGGTAGCGAAGAACTGATGAAGTGCCTGAGTCCCCTCAGCCGTTTTATACCAATTGGACGTGAGGACATCGAATGGTTAGAAAAAATTGCAGAAGGGTTTGACCATCGAAATGATCCACACTTGACACATGGACACATGTACTATAAGTATCACATGTAGTTGGATGTAGATCTCCTGTGTTACGAGCCCCATTACGAAATCTACAGCAGCGATGGAACTCCAAATTCGAAACTTGTGTTTGATGATGGAAATGTACGTGGGGTAGATTGGTGGAAGTGTGCGTAGTGACTGCAGAAGAAGACTTTTACTTGAACGGTCCCTGATGATGATGAGTGTAAAAGTAAAAAGTATTGAGGTATATATCTATTTGTACTGTTGGATTGTGGATTGTCCGTTTGGGATGATTTGATGACGCCGACCCAATTATTCGATGTATCCCTGTCCAAGGTGTTCATATGTGGTTAGTCTCTTCCCATTTATTAAACAAGATCATTATTGTGTTCTGCTGCGAGGAGGTAATCCTCATTTGTTCATTAGGGAGACGAGCATATCTGAGTCGAAATCTGTGTCAGCAGAGGTGCAATCGTGCTTGAAGAGACAAACATAGTGCGATAATAAGTAAATGGATGATGGAAAAAGTGTTCATCTCTTGACTCTTTTAGTCTAGATTAGTGGAGGTGTCTTCATTAAAGATGGAGAGAAGTACTCTCAGAAGTCCTGACTTCTGGCTAAGACGAGAGATCAAGGACGATATTGGCATGCTCCTATTCTCTCCTCTTCTGCGTCTCTTTGACACACGGATCTTTCAAGAATCAACTCATAATGTCTTCATTGTTGCTTTAAGGCCTTAAACTGTCATGAGTTGCGAATTTTTCAAAAAGTTAACTCGGGAAAGGCAGGTAAAGGCAGGCAGGCAGGTTAATTTATTTACACGTTTGTTGTAATTTTATAATGCGATTTATGTTTGTGCTAATTAAATATGTGGGATTTAATGTTTAGCACGAGGTAGTGGATATGAATAAGTATGGAGCTTAGCCAAGATTGAATTTACTTGTGTGAGTTTCAAATAAGGGAAATATATTAACGTTGGGGATTGAAGAATAATTACTTCACTGGATTTCTAATTCTTATTCATTCTTCTATTGATTTGAATAGTTGAAGCCACCAGCCAGCCACACACATATGCATACTCTCGTTGCATAAGATTTTAATTACTTGTAATTTAATTACAGATTAGTAATCTTTCGCAAGTTGACTAATTAGTGTGATATTTTTAATTTGAAAGGATGCATCAATGGATCTGTTACGTGTGGGTCTTCATGTCCCGTTTAACCTGGGAGGTTACGATATAAATCACGTAAATTATATTCATTTTGCGGTTGGAAACGAATAAAATATGCACTTTAATATTTAAAAAAATCAAATGTGGGTGCATAAAAGAGTGAGTTCCAAGTTAAATTTGATGAATTTGTCAAAAATGTGACCTAAAACCTTGATAAAGAGTTCAGGGAGTTAGTGTGGATTGTGTTGAAGGTTCGGTGGGTCGTGTTGTGTTAAAGAAAAAAGCTTAAAGAATCATCCGTTTACCCATTTGGTGTAAAATCTCAAGGAGACTCAAGTACAGTAAAGTACATTAATCCTGACTTCTTTTGGGTTCAAACAAAACCCCATCTTGTTCATTGTCACCTGAGTCTCAAAAGTTGCATAATTTCCTCAGAAGTTTTTGCGGTTTCTGGTTGATTTACTTCAGGCAAGTTATCAGATTTTTCTATTGAATAGGATTCATCGCGCATTTCAGAAATATTTTTAGTCTTGCCTTGCATTCCCTTTGTGGAAGTGCAGTGATGGTCGACTGTGCCGAGCAAATGTACCTATAAACAATACGATCAGCATTGGTTAAGCATTATAATAAGATGGAAAGGTCTTGTTGAGGACTTAAAGTTGAAGATGCGGAATGATTGGATCATGGATGGCTTAACTTCAAATCGAACAATGTCAAAAAATCCTTAATTGTGCAATACTTAATGCCTACTTTGTACTGGTTATTATCCCGTGAACATTCTGTTTGTGAAGTGATTTGATTAACTGAATTGTCCTGCAAATAGGTAGGCTAATTTTAGTTGTATAAATCAAACGCACACGCCGGACACTTCTCCAAGGCTGAAGGAGGTAGAAGCTAGAAACTATGCCGTGATTGAAAAATTATTGTAACATTCATCTCCTCTTATTACCCAAGAATACACAACGCGTCGGTGTATTTCTCTCAAATTCATTAGTAAGAATGATTTGAGTATGTGATGGTTCATACCATTACACTTAAATTCACCATTATTACTTAAGAGTGCAATTCCTCCTTACAAATATATTCCATGATGAGAAATGGACAGAAATGAGAAACTACTTGTGGGTTCAATTCATCAAGCCAGCTATAAATAAAGTAGCCACACTATTTTTCATTGTATACGAGAAATAGGAATCTGCGTACTTGAGTATAGAATTACAAGTCAGTCCGATTGGCCAAGTAAACTTCTCCTTTTGCCTTAAGATGACAATGGCCTATTATAACCAAATTATGTCACCATTCAAATAACAACCAATTGGATGGACAATACAGTTTGATTTATTGAACGGGAAAGATTTCAATTTCATCGATTTATTCAATAGAATTATTACTGTGGAATCAATAGGAAATTGTATTTCATAATAGGAGAAGCAGTAAGGAATCCGAGGCTAAAAAATGACACTGGTATTGCATAATTAGTATTTCAATTTATACCAGTTCATTGTGAACATTCTCATTGGTGGGGTTCCCATTGAAGCAAAAGTACAAATGAAGAACCACGTACCACACACGTCTCAAGAATTCAAGATGCCTACGGAAGATCACCTCAATTTGTAGAATGAAGATTTACAAAATGCTATAGTTAACTCGCTACACTAAGTAAGTGACTGAAGAAATATTGGTAACGATGCTATTTTCCACTATATTATGCGTTATTAGTATAAAAGTATTAATCTAATTTTCCTATGCACCACAAGAAGTCTACAAAAAGAAACAAGCTGTAAATATACAAACTCTCGTCACAAACAAATAGATAGGCATTGCACACAAGAAGTTGTACTTTTCACCCAGTTCACACACTCGTACAAATAAGTGTGTGTGCAGTCGTACAAAAGAATAGCAGGCTGTAGCGTAAGACACATTTCCGTAATACAGGCATCCCATATAAATAAATAAATAGTTACACGGGCTTAAATATAAAGGAGTCATCATTAGGTTTACACGGCTTTGCGAAAATCCTCATCGTCTTAAGGTGTGATAAGCGCAATTCAAAGTGAGTGACTTAAATCTACAGTAATTGGATCATTTGTCATTTGCAGAGCTCAGAGTCTCAAAGACTTGCAAGTTGCAGTCGTGAAATTCTTTGCGAAAAATGTGTGTCTTGTGTTCATGTTTTGTGTAATGAATGAATGACATATATGACAGGAATACGTGTGTAATGTGACACACAGAGAGGAGCTATGGGGAAGACACTACACAGGGAAGTGGAAGAGGTATAAAAATACTTTTTCTAATAAGTGATGACAGTGACATGATGTGTAAAATACCCGGTCGGGTGGTCCCAATTTACTCGTTCTTTTCACAGTTAGGGGTGTTGGTTGACTTAAAGATTTTTTACTTATATTTAGTTTATTGAAGTGTCATGACTGAGTGTGTTACATAACTACTCAACGTGAATGTTCACGGTGATGTTTTACAACCTGAAAATTTCATTCGACATGAGTCTTCAAGTAAATTACTCTTCTTAAGGATAATTTGCTATTTTACTGCTCCTGCAGACTTAATAACGGAGAGTACACGTGAAATTAAGAAGATGATTTTTTATTACTTACACAGAAAGAGAGGCCAGAGAGACAGATTGGAGTATGAGATGGAATGCCCTTTAATATTATGTTCGTGTTGGTATGTTGTACGCTTGAACTGGAAAATTAAAATTTGAAATACACACACATCGAATAGTCGTAATAATATTTGTTTAGCTTAAAACTCCTCTTTCATTCATTGCACCATTCTTGCCAATTAATAAGACACACTCTGGTTTTTGTGACCACTTCATCATTGAGGAACGCATCATTACAAGATCATTTTACGATAATGATTAGCCATGACATGGCACTCTACTTTATTGACTCACAGGTGCACGGACAAATGGTGGGGATGGAGATGTCATATTACACTTGTGTACGTGTGTGTGTGTGTGGATGGACATATGCAATAATTGTTCATGACAAATAACTCATCCTCAGTCTAAAATCATAGGAGTTCTTTGCAAGATCAAAGATTATTTTAGTGGACAGCATATGTACGCTGCACTGTGAATGACTCAATCAACTTGTTACGATAGAATTTGTTTAGAAGTATTTGTAGTTGTAGATAAATTGACGTGGAGCTCTCAATGTGATCTTATTTCTCGCTGTAATCCGTCGCAATAAATTGATCAGGATGGGTCAAACTGCATCACGAAGTTGATTTTATATCTTTATGCAACTTAGCCTTAACCAATACTTAATAGTTGAGCGTTTCTTTGCCAAAAGGTGTACAGTGTGGGGATGGCATGAGGCATGTGGACTGTGGGCCACATGGACATCTTCAGTTTTTACGGCTTGGTGTAAATAAATTTAATAATAAGGATATATTACGTGTATGGAGATTATGCAGTTCTTCTTTTAATATGAGAGAATAACAATTCATCGATGCACTTAATAATGGGTTGTAAAATATTTGGAAATTAAATGTATGTCCGTAGTAATAAACCTTAATAGAATTGGAAATACGATATTTAAAGTTTGAGTTGCATGGGTACATTTCATGAAACTCATGTTTAAGGTTGACATGTATTAAGTACGGTTGGAATTAAAATTAGAAATTCTTCCGGCTGAAGAAACCTCAGGTTTAAATAGGTTATGGTTAACCAGATAAACGGAGATTTCATTGTATCGCGTCTTATGCAATTTCAAATTGACTGTCATCATAAATGTCATCTTCCTTTACTGAAACACAAAAAGCGACAAAGGATCTTTGATCAAGTGTTTGCGTGCATGGGAGACGTGCTACTGCAGACTACAGGGACACTTCAACA
>JAQGAD010003548.1:0-10071 GCA_034696625.1 Isotomurus palustris
ATGAGTTCATTTTCGCTTTCAAAAGGCGTCGTGCAAAGTGTGAAGCACTAAAAAAGGAAAAAAAGAAAGGTTTGAAGAACCCTTTCTTTGAAAAACTTGTGTGTCCAGATGGTTTCATACGACGTAACAATCTTTAAACAGGTTTCGAGCAGGATTTTAAAAAATTAAAAGCCTGGCAGCCTGGGTATCAATTATCTGGTTCTTAAATGTAATTGTGACCGAAAGTGGATGGTTCAATCAAACCGTTTGGCTTCGACAATTAAAACAAAACTATAACCTTCAATCTCAAGGTTAAAATCATAAAGTCGAAATGACGGAATACTTATTTTTAAAATTCTACTTCTAGTATGAATTGATGCACTACAACTTTTTGTACCTTTCTCTCACATTCTCTACTGATTATCTGTGTACCTATTCAAACGTAAGATCAAATCTTAATGTCTCAAGAAAAGAATCCTCTGCCGGACTGCATCACAATTGTACTCAATCACTCGAAACAAGTTTTTTACTAAAATTCAAGCGAAAATACCCAGTTTGTCCAGGATCCAGTTTTTTCTGTGCTTTTATTTTTTAAGTGTCAGCCAGCTTAATATCAAACTTATTGTGAGGATTTTTGGGACATGAGATGATTTGTAATTATTGGAAATTTTACACCACAAAAATATAATAGGACAAGACGAGTTTTTAACCTTTCACATGATAGGGCAGGAACCTCCATGAATATGTTTGTTACCTGAAATGTCGAAGTTAGTTTTTCTGTAACTAATTGTTTATTGATGGCTACTGCGGTTGGTTTTGATGCTGTGAATCTTAGTGGTAACTTTTAACTTTTAACTTTTTTACTAAACTTTTAATAACTTTTTTCCAGAAGTCAAGTATAAAAGCCCTTGCAGACGATCGAGGCTTCATAGTTCACTCCATAGAATTACATTCGAATTAACTTCAACCGTTGTTTCAGTCGCTTGAACTTTCAGCAAAATGAAAGGAGCACAGTTATTAGCTGTTACAATTGTATTGGCACAAGTCGTTGGGATATACTCCGTGTCTTACGAAGCAGACACGACGCTTACGAAAAACCAAGCAAAGCTTTTTCAAAAGGTACTTACCAATAATACTAATTATCTGGTGTAAGACGTAATCTGTAACTTAATTTTCATTTGTGCAGTTCAAATCTCAAGTGTTGGGAAAACTTGACCAACCATGGATGAAGGATGACCTTTTCCTTCTCAGATTCCTGAGAGGTAAAGCTTTATTTTTTCGATTTCACACTGCAATCTGCGTGTGGTTTGATTATCTCCGAACAGAATAAAAATTCTCTTTTTTCAGCAAAAAACTTTGACGTGTCTAGGGCTCAACAATTCTTAAACTCGGTATGTTAATTATTTATTTAATTAATTAGTAATTAGTCTGTTACTTTAATTCTTCGATATTTTGTCTAATATTAATTCATTTTCCATTGAATTTACATCTTTTTTAGCATCTAAGTTGGAGGAGAGACAATTCCATGAACTCAATCCATGAGGAAGATTGGTCCGACATGAAAAAGGATTATCATTATGACCTCAGTGGTCGCGATAAGGAGGGACGTGTTCGTAAGTCTTCCATTAAATACTTACGCTTTTCTAATTAGGATTCATAGGATAGATAGGGCATTTGATTTATTTATCCGCGTGACTGGGTTAATTAAAATGATTTAGTGCTGGTGTGGGACTGTGGGGACTGGGATGTTCGGCAGGCAGTCGTTGCTGGAAAGCTTCCTCGACTCATAAGGTACACTTTTAAGATGTGGGACGAAGCTAGAATGAAAGTCAGTGAGTTGGCCAACCAAGGACAAAATGTTACAAGGTTCACGATGATCTTAAACATGGAAAATATCAACGCTGTGCAACACGTTAATCCAACCGGTGAGCGCAAACAAGGCAAAATCTAGTTTGTATCTTCTGAGGACAGTATTAAGTAACCTGTGGAATTGTGATGACTGAACAGGCATCCCTTACTACTTGTCCGCATCGTCTGCCTACGACCCGCATTTTCCGAATATGGGAGACAACATTTACCTTGTGAACAGTAAGAAATGATAGCATAGTTCGTAGTATTCGTAGGCCTAGTTGAATCTAATCGAGTGAAGAGATTTTATGCTTATCGAATGATTCTTGCCCTTGTTGAATAGCTCCCGGCTTGTTTGAGACTGTGTTGTCTCTAGTGAGACCCGTTCTGGGCGAAAGTACACGAAACGCTCTGAAAGTTTATGGGAAGGATGCCAAAGTATGGAAACCGATTGTTGATCAGCACATCGATCCCTCCCAACTCCCTGCGAAATACGGAGGAACCCTCCCTGACACTCACTAATTGTTGAATAAATCTATCAATTAATAATAATGCTGGATCAAGTTAAACTTCTTTGTAGAAAATATTGTATTACTTTCAACTCTGTGTCTTATTGAGTAGTAACATGGGAATGATGAGATGCCTGACTTAAGACTGAGAATGATACATGATTTAGTACATCAAATGGCTTAACTCATCTGTGCAACTGTGCAGAAGTCAGCACTATAGAGCTGTGTAGTTACGCGTCTCGAAATATTTTCCCGTTTTAAACGGGGCTATTGAGAGGGTATCGGTAGAGAATAGAATAATTTATTGGAAATTAATTAACCAAGATTTGCTTTTAAACGTGATTGTTTCAAGATGTGTTTGATGACAACTCCACGGAAGATATAAAAACAAAAACACATGCCTGATCACACCTAAAACCATATTTACTTAACATGCAATTCGTAAGGATACACAAATAATGTACACAGTCAGTCACAATCACCAGTGTAGAAAGGCAATTTTACTGCTTCTGATTTTTTTTAAATGTAGACCTTATCGTACAGTCTACAGTACGAATAGAAGTGTACATGGTTGTCAGCTAATTAAAGTTATCTAAGACCGGAAATAGTAAAATATTTGTGGCAATGCTTTTTTACTAGTTCACTTATGGCCATAAGTTTCATCATTAATTTCAAACAATTTAAAAATACGCTGAATCGAAACTAAAATGCTTACTGAGAAACCTGAAAATGACTATTGAGTTGTATATGATCTTAATAATAAATAACCTAAATCTTTGTTCTCTCACACGTCTAACTTTGCAATGCAAATAGCACGCTTTCAGCGTTTTACCAGGTAAAAGTTTGCTAAACTTTGCATATGTGTCGCAGAAAGATGCTACAGCCTCAGGATACCAATCACACAAAAACCATTTGCATTCCACCTCTCTACTATTATCTTCATCATCTCCTGCGAAATGTTCATGGGTTTTGGGCCTTTTGGTCTACTCCGGATCTGTTGTCGTGTGTTCGTAAACAATATTTATACAATGTGTTTATAAAAGTTTGAAGATACTCAGTCACTTAATTCTCCATTACAAAAAAAATAATTAATACAATCAATGGAACAGTGAATTATTTAAGTAGAAAATCGAAAGCAAGCTACAATATTCTTATTCTTCAAGTACATAATCATTTGATTCTCCATAAACATATGTGTTTACTTTATTAAGAGGTAAGTATTTCTTACCTAGTCATTAGTGTATTAAATACCACCTGTAATTTACTATTATTGCAACTATATGAGCATACAGAAACATGAGATACCTAGGAAGGAGAAACATATCAAGAGAGTTTATATATATCATGTTGGTTTGCTGGGATAAAAAGTTGAAGGTCAGTAGGTCTCTGTGATTCTTCGTCTTGTCCCAATCTCCTCAAGAGGAATAATATTATGTGGCTTCCTTAGGAAGGACAGGCTTCCCTTCTTATTTAATAGTAGCTCTTTATAATGCAGTTCACTAAGTGAGACAACTGGTACTATTCTTACTTTTTAAGAATGCATGTCTGGGCACAGAAAAGTTTCTAGGTCGATGGACAACTTGTTTCTTTACGTATTATTCAGTTCAGCATTGTTATACAACTGAACACGACCTTACCAAGTGTCTCTAATTTACTTTTGTTCATTCTCCTATTTGAAAAACAAAGGGTTGTGTTCTATTATTTCTGTTCAGAACTCAACATCAGCAAATGAGTTTAGAAAATACCAAATCTACACATCTTCTCCTGTGTTCTGATGCTGGAGCATCGTTATCAAAATCAAAACAGTGTGAGTCAGATTTTTCTGTTTTCCATCCATTATACTAGTTCTTTCGTTCTATGTTTAATTATTAATAGAATTTTGGTTAAAGGTCACACTTTCATTCACAATCGTACTTCAATATTAATAACTCATGTTAGTATACTTCCCGGGATCAATTCAATTATTACATGAGAGAATATCGATCGAATAACCCATCAGAAAGTGAACTAAAGAAATTCGCGAATAGGTAACCCTCAACTAATGAACTAACTGTGAGAAACATCTGCAATTAATCTGCTCACTCGGAATCAAACCGATGTTATTACTAGTCACGAGCAATCATTCAATCATAAAAAAGCCTGTTGATTTAAGATTTGTGTCTGCCAGGATTGGGATATAAATATTTTGAGGTCTGTCAAAGTGGTTCCACTCGTCTAATCCGTTTTTGATAAGGATCTCTTAACTCTTAGCGTTTATGTGGTGTAAGTACCAAGAAAAGCTTTCGTTGACTGATAATGACAATGGTAATGTGGCAATGGACACAGAGATTATTGACAACTGGAGATATGAAAAATGTGTTGTCCATGAGTAATAATTCCTCTTCCTATGTTTGATAATGTTACGTTCACCACAAGACGAAGATAAACTCTTCAAAGTTTAAAGGACTTTAGTTCACTCGAAGAATTACGTGGGACAAGAAGTCGCTTGTACATCGTATTTTACTTCCTGATCCGAACCTTCCTTTTAATAACGAGGTTCATCAATAGGCCGCAGCAATTTAGAGTTTAACATCCGTCCACACAACGCAAAACTTAGGAACCTTTAAAGTATCATGATTTCATCCGATGCAGGTTGAGAAGCTTTTGCACTATTAAAACAAAACATATAATAATTATAATTTCACATTCACTTTATAACTTTAATTTAGTTTTACGTTTAGCATAGGACGTGTTAAAAATTGCAGTACTCAAGGCAATTGTAATTGTAATGCAATTTTTTTAATTAATTGACATGGTTGTACTACTACGTGCTTTCCAGTAGCAAAAGCAAATAGTTCCTTGCTAGAAAACCGTTGCTTACTGATCAGGATTTGGATATACCAAATGTTAGAAATCGAACTGACTCAGATGTGTTTTATGACAGAACCAAGTCCAAGTCCAATGGACACTTATGACGAGGACCTCAGTGAGAATCCATTCTTCCAGTCCTTCCTCAACTCATGTCCGGAACTGTTCTCGCAGTGTGTTGCAGAACAATGGCTCATCTGTGTTCCCAGACGAGACTCTCTTCCCAAATACGCTTTTACCTTTGAAGACTTCTCTCATCACATTCTAAAGCCACGTCAACAACGAAACGAATCGGGTCTCTTGTGGAGCGGCGAAAGCTCCAGCACTTCCAACTCCGGGAGCAACCGAAGTCGCAGCAGCCCTTGTGGAAGTAGAACGGAATTCTCTGTGGCCGCTTCCGACAAGACCAACTTGTCCAGTTCATTCTCATCGAACAGCAGCTTAAATAAGTTGCAGCTTAAAGGAGGTCTCAAGGGTCACTGGAACTACGTGACTCTCACTCACGTAAATGTTGAATACTCAGGAAGAACTTTAATCCTCGACGTCGAAATCCCCATTTCTAAATGTTCCAACAACAACAACCACGGAAGTCCGGAGAAAGCCTCTCCGGAACTTGTGCAGCTTCGAAAAGAAATTCTTTTCGACGAGACATTTTACACAAACGATCGTAGGAAGTACAAAGTGCTTTGCATCGCTTCCCCTCTCAATTCCAAAGTAGATTTGGAAGATAAAGACTTTGGAAACTCGGGTCTTGGAATATGGAACCTCACTTCTCTTCGGGACTGCATCGATTTCATTTGGGTGAAAGGGAACATGAAAATCCTCGAAAATTACGATGCACTGATCAAACTTTTCCTACACAATCACCCGGGGCTGGAGAACCTTCCACTTTCCATCCAAAAGGATCTTGTGAAGACGCTCTACTTGAAGTGCCTAGCTTACGCTGAAAGCACGGGAATGACGGAGAAAGAAAACAATCCTCCGCTCACTGAATTCCTCCAGAAGAGGTTGAGACTTGCAACGGAAACGTACGTCCTTAACGGAATATACAGGACGCTCATCAGTGCCCTGACTTCTGCCATGTCCACTGAAGACGCAGTTCTGAACAAAGTCATGAGGAATTTGGCTGAGATTCATCCGGAAGACTTGGGAATCGATCAGATCCACTGGAACAATTTGAATAGAGCGAGATGTGAAACTGGAAGAATCAATGCGTACTCTTCGCCTTTGGGAAAGCTGACTTGTGTCAAGAGGATCCTAAGGTACCTTCGACCCGATCCTCCTTCTTCGGAGTAAGTCAACGCAGCCTAGTATCACATGCCATTGTCTCGAGACAATTAATACTTGTCACTTCTAAGCACTTATCACATTGTTGTTCTTGCAGAAGTGAAAGCGGCTCCAATGCTCTTTGTACTGATGACCTCATTCCCATTTGGGTTTATCTGATAATAAAAAATCCCCTGGGAAATTGGATGGCTCACTTGGAATTCCTGCGTCAGTTTAGATTTTCGGTTGTAGAAGAGAAGGACGAGAACTCATTTTACATCGTCACTCTCGAAGCTTCGTTGGAACACCTCAGATCTGGAAAGATTATGGGTGTCTCTGAGGTTGAGAGGGACATTGGAACTCCCAGTGACCTGGGGGAAGTTTGGCTGCATGCACTTCACCAAAGCGCCCTGGAGTCTGGCAATCATCACCTTGTGGAATTCCTGCGAATAATTCGAATGGGGACGTGTGAGCGTCTGGAAGAAGCTATGGAAGAATACGATGAAGAACGGCAGTTGGAACTTCAAGCATTGAAAGAGGAGAGCATAAAGATTGATCAGGATCAGTTGTGTCATCCCTTGTGTAACTGTGATAATTGTACCATTTTGTGCACTCCGAAACCTACGGAACCTGAAATGGTGGCGGCTACTGAGTTAAGAATAAAGGAAGGACACACTCTTTTACACTTTGCGAGTATGCACGGTCGGCCTAAGATGGTAGATTATCTGATTGGCTGTGGAGCAGATGTGGATGCAGCAGATTTGGAGGTAGCAGACTTTTAGACTTAAGCAAACTGCTTTTCATTTTTTATAAACTTGCATGTCTCAATAATTGTTCGCTCTTCAACTGTTTTCCAGGGAATGACGTCACTCCACTATGCTTGCAAACGAGGTCATCAAAACGCCCTTCTACTTTTACTTCACGGTGGAGCGTCGATTTCCAAAAAGTGTAAATCCTCAGACACTCCACTTCACATTGCAGCTCATAATGGACATGAAGGTTGTGTGAAGGCTCTCATCTACTACGCTGAGCACTCCCGTAAAGACCTAGACTTGAGTACCAGAAACGCTAATGGAGATACTCCCCTTCACTTCGCATCAAAATGGGGCTTCCAAGGAATCGTTCAGATTTTGGCTGAACATGGGGCAGCTATAACCATAACCAACTCCAGATACACGAGCCCCATTGACTGTGCACATGATATCCACATCCTCAGGATCCTCCAAAGATCTTTGCAACGAAGGAATCTTCTACAGCAGAATCACGGAGACTTTGTGAACGTCGAAATGGTTCACAAAGAAGATTCCGGGGGTATTGTGATGCTTATCAGTGAACCAACTGAAGAAAAGCCCAAGCCTGTTATTGTAGAACCTGAGACATTATCTGCAAGAAATTCTCGGAATGCAAGTAGAAACGGAAGTAGAATGGGAAGTCGAAATACCAGCAGACGAAACAGTACAAGTACACTTCCATCTCTGTTTCTTTCTCCTGGCTCTGCTCCTCGAAGTCGAAGAGTCTCTACTAACAGAAATCCAAGTGACAGTGCCAACTCATCTTTTAGCGACCAAACTGATGAACGACTCCTCTCAGTTGTTGAATCCTTGAAGAGCGATCCGTCATGTCCCAACTTCGTTTACGATTATTTCGAAGACTATGATCCGTCAGAACATGATCACATCCGTAAAATTACTGTTGAGAACTTGGAATCTTCACCAACGCCGTCTTCTTTTGCAGGAATAGATAATCAGACTACTAACAGAGGTAAGCTTTTATGTACTATTGTTAACTAATTAACTTTAATGTCCTGCAGTGTTTAATTTTACGCTTCATTATTTTATTGCAGACAGGAATATTCAGAGATTATTTAGTGCAATCGGAGTCGGAGACATCCCGCTGGCATTGTTTTATCTGGGAATTCCAGCTGAGGAAGTAGACAATCCAGAGAATAGCTTAATTAAAGGGACTCTTGTGCCAACATGTCATCCATTGTGTGTTTGCACGAGATGTTTGGCAAAGAATGCTGGATTGGGATTGGGATTGGATGCCAAAAATCCCTCTGGACACACTCCGCTACAATACTCGGTGCAATTGTCTTTGACAATTCTGGTCAAAATTTTAATTAGATATGGAGCTAATGTTAATGAAATGTCGACTGTGGAGAAAAAGACTGCGCTTGATTTTGCCTTAGACAAAGGCTTTCGCGAAATTGAGGACATTCTCATCGCTGCGGGAGGTCAAGTTTCAAGCAGCTTTTGCATTGAACTTAGTCCCGAGTGTGAGAAGTAACTACAAATTAATTAAGTCTTCACTTGTCTTTCCAACACATACGAGAACGAGATATTTAAAATTTACAAGTCATCGAAGTGTTGTCTTTTTATTTGATTATACAACAAAACAACTTTTGTGTCCAACACATGCGTGCTAATTATACACCAAAAATTTCAGGGTATTTTAATCTTTCAACTCGTGTAATAATTATTACTTCTGTGTCATTTTAAATTCCACACTCGTGCTTTAATAATATCAACGATAAGTGAACGAAAATAAAATGAAAATGACTTAACTTGGTTACAGTCAGCAGCAAGAATCTAAATTGTCTCATTAATTAACTCTACAGTTAATTCCGGCGTGCATGTGGCAGGCTTAATTAATGCATGAAGTGAATGTGTAACAGATGTACAGGGGAGAGTTGTACAAGTAAATACGACTAACAAAAATATGTGAACTACAAACGGACTTCTAAAAGAACAAACACGGTTAGCATTTTTCCTAGATTCTTGTAGGAACGGTAATGATGACATTCGGACTTTGAAGCTGAGACTCGAGAGGCTCGTAGGAAGGAGTGGACATCCCGTAGGATTCCAATTCATGAGCTGCAGATTCGGGCACTTCATCCGATGGAAGGGAGATTGTGCCTGCTTCGGACGTGCTTGAGAGTGATGGATCACCTACACTGGAACTGATGCTTAGTACAGTTCTGTGGACAGTCCTTGACGTCTGCTGTGGTGCTCCCGAAGTTTCCAACATGTACGATGAGATCATTATGCTTACTACCACCGACTGGATCTGAATAACAAACAACAAAATAGAGAACAAGGGTGATTGACGATTCCTCACTCCTGAGCAGAATTTTCACTTAATTCAACAAACTTGCTGAACATTTTAGTTCAGATCACGTAGTCTTCATTACGGCTCTATACTACTTTTCAAATGCGATTTCTATAGCTGTTGACTGGAAAAAGTAGCGTTCGTTGCTCCAAATGAGATTCTCAAACTAGGTCATTTTTGATTTTACAAAAGCATAGCTGATGTGCAAGCTGACTCATGAATTGTACTCAGGCATTTTCGAATTTCTTAATATCAAATCAAGTAATCATTTAATCAAATATTCTACTTGTTGAGAAGATTGTTAAAAATTATGCTGTCTCAATTATCCCCATTACACAATACTTGGATTTCTTGATTAAAAATAATAAAAATCTGATTTTTGTTTAATCAACTACTTCCTAAGAATTATGAGATAGACTTGTCATAGATAAAATAGTGAATAGCTAAAAACATTGTTGTAAAGAATTACCAATAATGAGATCGGGAGACGCATCTTAATTGTTCTTAATTCCTT